>BOPN01000865.1:238181-240681 GCA_017312705.2 Penaeus japonicus | reverse complement strand
TTGATAATCTCGGTGATGATGATGATGATGATGTGATGATTTTTGTAATAAAAATGTTATGATGATGGTAGTAATGATATTGATAGTTATAGTAGTAATAATAATAGTAATAACAATAACAAAAGTAATAATAATCATGATGAAACAAAAACCTATAGTAATGACAATTCTAATGATGTTAATGATAACTATGATATCAAAGTTGATAATGGTTGTAACAACACTAATAACAGTAATAACAGTGATAACAAAAGTTGCAGTGACAATGGCAATGGTAATGATATTGCTGGTGATGCTTAGTCGTTATGAATGATGAGAGTCATCATTATCATGAGGATTACAATGATGATGTTTGTAATAATGATGATAATGATGATACTGCTACTATTATTACTACTACTGCTGCAAAAAAAGTATTGTAACAATGCTACTAGTTATCGTCATTGTTATTTCTTGATCATTATTATCACCATCTTTATCATCATCCTTATTTTCGTTAGCATTACAATTACTAGTAGAAATACAGCAGCAGATGTAGTATAAAAAAAACAACAATAATAATGAAAATAAGAAATGATAATAACAGTGATAATCATGGTGAATAGAAATAGACATATCATGATAATATCAATATATAACAACAATCATATTGTTAAAATAAAAACAAAACCTGTCGATGTGGTAAAAAGCGTGGCAGTTGTATTAAGGACGATATCAAAAAGATCTACATTAAAGATAATGATACATACTATCTTTTTTATCATAATCATAATTAAAAATATATTAAAAAGGATGGTAGTGATAGAATTACTGTAATGACGATAATAGAATAAAACACAAATGATGAAAAAAAAAATGATGAGTCACAATTAAAACAACGACAATAACAAAATTAATAGTGTTACAATTTCATAGAGGATATAAAAGAAAATATCAATGGCAACAATATTTTTTTTTTCATCATAAACACAATTAAAAACACAATCACAGGAATAGAAATGAAATAACGCCTTTAATAGTAACGGTTTTGCTAAAGATCCTGCCCAGCCAGCCATGAGCAAGCACAAAGTTTCCTCTAACTTTCGTCAATCAACCTAAAGAAGGTCACATGAGTTCAATCAAAGGGGAAGAGGAGAATTTTCCTCTCCGTTCACAGATAAGCAAACACAATTAGTCCCCTAGCAAAGATGGGTTTCCTTGGGATTGTGTTTATTCCTTGGTCGATTCGAGGGAGGAAGAGAGAGTCGAAATCAGCCATATGATTTCCCGTTTTCTGACGTGACTCACTCCGTTTTCTTTGATTGGATCGTTTTCTATGGATGTTGAGTTTTATCTTATTTTTTATTATTATCATCTTTTATTGCTGGTTTGTTCATTGTTTTATTATTGTTATTGTTAATTAGTTATTCATGAGTTTTTTTTCTTTTTTTACTAAATCAAGTTTCTTTTATTATTATTTCAACTATGATTTTCTTCATCTTCTTAACCATTTCTTCAGTACTATTGTTATTCCATTTATATAAACAAACATGTTGATATCGATATAGAGATATATATACGGCGTTATCTGCCTCATCCGTATCTCCAATTACGAGCAATTACTTGAAATTCCTTGGCCCACAATTTCGTTTAATTACGGGTTATAGCTCCGCCCACACAATGTTACCAGACTGGATATAGCAATTCTAATGCGTATTCTAATGTATTTGGATGTTTGAAGAATAATTTATACAGGTTTTCAAGTGATCCTTTTTTGGATATTATGTGATATTGTGAACATAAGCAGAGTATATATTTAAAGGCTTAAAAACGTACGTACAAAAGTAAAACGGTTAACATTATTGGTAGTTGGTGAATAATACTCGTTTGAATCCCTTGGCGCGTCTTATACTGTAGTTGTTTGCAAACTCAGAGATTTCGCATAAGTAGGTTTTGATAAAAAAAAAAAAGATATGTGCAGAAGAATATGAAATGTAATATATATATATATATATATATATATATATATATATATATATATATATATATTACATAAAGGAAGACTGCTGGAGTGAATCGTCACAGACAAGACAATGTATTCGAATTCATTTACATTTTCTACCCAAGCAAGAAAGAGGATCTCTGTTCAGATTGAAATAGTACTGGTTTTGGGTCTCGATACTTATATAAATGTACATACATACAACAAGATAGATATAGATAACATGCATACACAACATACATACATACATACATACATACATACATAAACACACATATACATACATGTATCACTTTCTCTCTCTCTCTCTCTTTCTTTCTCTCTTTCACTCTCTCTCTCTCTCTCTCTCTCTTTCTCTTTCTCTCTCTTTCTTGGTCTCTCTCTCTCTCTCTCTCTCTCTCTCTCTCTCTATATATATATATATATATATATATATATATATATATATATATGTATGTATATATATATTCTGTTTCTTCCATCTTTTTAGTTTAGCATATATTTATTTGTGGCATGGGA
>BOPN01000865.1:200681-208181 GCA_017312705.2 Penaeus japonicus | reverse complement strand
GACGGACTGACCACAGAGTGACAGGGAGAGAGACCGACGCGAGGAAGAGGGGGCAGGGAGAGGAGGACACAGAGAGAGAGAGAGAGAGAGAGAGAGAGAGAGAGAGAGAGAGAGAGAGAGAGAGAGAGAGAGAGAGAGAGACATATATACACACACATATATATATGTGTGTGTGTGTTTGTATGTATGCATGTGTATACCTATGTATGTCTGTGTCTGTGTATGAATGTGCAACCGTCAGCAACAAGACACTGGTTCCCTCTCCGTCTTCCAAGGTTGTCTGCGAAGGAGCAATATCCATCCCTGAAAAATCCTTCTTCGATTATTCTGGCGAAGGAAGGAGGAAGGAATCTGATTTGTCTTCCTCGGTGGACACACTCACAAAAAAAAAGAAGAAAAAAAAGAAAGATAAAGCAACAACAGAGGAAAACAAAGACAGACAAGAAAGACATAAAATTAAGAAAAGGAGGAGAAGAAGAAAAACAAGCCAAAACAAACAAAAAAGGAGCGAGTGATAACCAGAGCTGAAAGAGAATCTGTGAGGTAGAGCGAGGACAGGGGGTTCAAGACTCCCCTCCACCACCAGGTTTCCCGCACTACTGAATGTGAGGAAGCAGCGAGAGTGGTGGACGGTCAGACCCCCCCCCCCTCTCCCCTCCCACCCTCCCTTCCCATCCCCATCCCCATCCCCATCCCCATCCTCTCCTCTCTTTCCTCCCTCCCTCCCTCCCTCAGCCTCCCTCCCTCAGCCTCCCTTTCTCTCATAGAACTAAAATAGAGATGAGAATAGCCCATGTTAATGTTACCTCCTCCTCTAAGAGGTGAGAATCCACATGTCTCAAGAAACATGTCAGAGTCAGAGCTACAGAACATCTCATGCTTTCTGAATGAGGTGATGGCGTGAAGTTGCGCATCTTATGACAGCTCAGGAGATCAGATATTCATGTTATTGGCCGGGATATTGGTGCTAGGGTTCGTATGTGGATTTCTGTTTATTTATTTGTTGTTGTTGTTATTATTATTATCATAATTATTATTATTACTATCATTATTATTATTGATATTATTATTACTATTATTATTATTGTTGTTATTATTATTATCATTATAATAATAATAATAATAATAATAATAATTATTATTATTATTATTATTATCATTATTATCATCATTACTATCATTATCATTATCATCATTGTTATTATTATCATTATTATTATCATTATAATTTTTATCATCATTATTATTACTATTATCATTATTAGTATTATCATCATTTTTACTATGATTATTACTGCTATTACTATCATCATTATGTTTATTATTACTGTTATTTCATTCATTTCAATAATTATTATCAATATTATTAAGACTACTGTCCTTTCCATTATAATTTTATCATCATTATCATCTTGTTAATGATATAATTATCATTATTATCATCATTATCATCATTATCATTATCTTATTTCTATTTTTCATGACGAAAGTGATAAGGAAAAAATATACATAATGAATATTATCATCAGTACTATCATTATTGTTGTTGTTGTTATTATTAGTATCACCATCATTATCCTTATTCTATCATAATCATTACTATTATCATTGATATAATCAATGCTATTTATATTATCAATATCATCCTTATCTTACTATGATCATTATGTTATTATCATTAATATCATTATCAACTACTGTTGTAGTTATTCTCCTTCTCATTATTGTTATTGATATCCTTATCATTATCATTTTTATTATCATTATCATCATTATCATTATCATTATCATCATTATAATCATCATTATTGTTATCATTATCATTATCATTGCCATCAATATTAGCGTAAGTGTTATTATTATCATCACAATTACTATCATCATTATCACTATCATTATCATATCATTATTATCATTGTTTTTGCTTTGATCATTACTATCTTTATCTGTATTATCAGCTTTATTATTGATGATCATCAACACGCTTATCATTATCATTATTATCATTATTATCATTATTGTTGTTATAATTACAATAATTTTCATAGCTATTACTATCATTATCATTATTATCCTTACTCCTGTCATTATCATCATCATGATTATCATCGTTTTTATCATTGTCATTTGTATCCTTATTTGCATTACTATCATTGTCATCATGTTTATTATTATTAGCATTATCATTATCATCATTACCATTATTATTATCATTATCATTATCCTCGTCATCATCATCATTACTATTGCTATCATTATTGTCATCATCATTATCATTTCCATTATCATTATCATTATTGTTAGTATTAGCTTCATTATTTCTATCATCATTATCATCATTATTACTAGCTTTTTACTTATTACTTACTTTTGTTATCATTGTTGTTGTTGTTATCATTATTATCACCATCATCATCATAATCATCTCCTTCATTATCATAATCATTATCATAATTTTCCTCATCCTCATTTATATCCTTATTACTCTAATAATTATTATCATTGTTTGTTTTCTTTTTGAGTTACAATCATTATAATCATTTGTTATATTTATCATTATCATCATGTTTAAGGCATAAGAACAACTACAAAGACAGTGAGGAAAATGATGATAATGATCATAGTCATTATCACTGTTATCTAATTCCATGATCATTGCTTTAATGCTGAAGACCAATAAATTAAAGATAATGATAGTACAGTGATGATGATAAATAAGCCATACAGGAAATTGTGATATAGATAATCAGAAATACAACAGGATAATAGTAATAGTACTTATAAAACCGGATAAAAATCCCAGTTTACACAACGCAGTAAACATATGTGACACCAGACGTGGGGAAAGAGGAGAGGGAGGAGGAGGAGGAGGAGGAGGAGGAGGAGGAGGAGGAAGGGGAGGAGGAGGGGAAGCGGAGTGGAGGGGAGGGGATGGGAGACGGAGAGAGGGTAAGAGGGGAGAGGGGGAGTCGAAGAGACGGAGAGGGGGGGAGGGGGAGTCGAAGAGACGGAGAGGGGGGGAGGGGGAGGTGAGAGTGGAAGGGGAGAAGGGGAGACGGAGAGAGGGGAGAGGAGGAAGAAGATGAAACGGAAAAAAGGAGGAGGGGAGGAGGCAGGAGGAAGGGGGGGAGGATGGAGTGGGGTTAAGAAGAGGAGAGGGAAGGAGAGAGGAGAGGGAGTGGACAGAGTTAAGGGGAGGGTTATAGGAGGGGTAGAGATAGGGAAAATAGGGTGAGAAGGGGAGGAAGGGAAGAAGAAGGGATGAAAAAAGAAGAAGGGAGTGGAAGGAAATAAGGAGGAGGAGTGGGAGTAGGAAAAGGAAGAGGAGTAATAAGTAGAGGAGGAAAAGGGAATGAGACGATGGGATGGGTGAGGAGGAGAAGGAGGTGAAAGAAGGGGATGGGAGAAGAGAGGGTAAGAGGAGGAGAAGGGGGGGGGGGGGGGCGAGGGGAAAGAGGAAAGCCCGAGAGAGTTCCCTAGGCGACGCTAGCACTGCGTTCTATGCCGTCGAGGGGAAAATTCTGGTGGGAAGGTTAACGAGCGAAAATTGAGAAGGAGGAAAGTGAGGGGAAAACGAGTATAGGAAAAAAATAGGAAGAAAGAGAAAGAAAAGAAAGTTAGGAAGGATGAGAAACAGAAAATCGGAGGAGATTGTGTGTGGGGGGGGAGGGGGGATTCCGTGTAGGGGGAGAGAGAAACAGAAGGAGAGAATAAGAGGAACATAGAGAGAGACAGAGATAGATAGATAGATAGATAGAGAGAGAGAGAGACAGAGAGAGAGACAGAGAGATAGAAAGAGAAAGAAAGAGAGAGAGATAGAGTGAGAGAGAGAGAGAGAGGTGAGGGGAGGTGAAGAGAGACAGAGGAAGTGAGAAAGGAAGTGGGATAGAGGGAACAGGTAAAGGATGGTGGGAAAGCGAAAAGAGAGGGAGAAGGGAAATAAAGAAGAATGAGGAAAGACGAGCAACATAATACCCAAGAAAGCACAAAACGAACGAGGAAATATGATACAAGAAAACGAATATAGGACACGAGAGAGAGAGAGAGAGAGAGGAAGGGATGGAAGAGCAGAAAGGGAGAAGCAGGAAGAGGAGCGGGGGGAGGAGGTGGAGGAGGGAAGGAGGAGGTGGAGGAGGGAAGGGAGGTGGTGGAGGGGGGAAGGAAGAAGGGAAGGGAGAGGGAGGGAAGGCGGGGTAGGGGAGGAGGGGGAGGAGGGGGAGGAGGAGGAGGGGAAGGAGGAGGAGAAGGAGAGAGAGAGAGAGAGAGGAAGGATGGAAGAGCAGAGAGGGAGAAGCAGGAGGAGGAGCGGGGGGAGGAGGTGGAGGAGGGAAGGAGGAGGAGGAGGAGGAACAGAAGAGGAGGTGGAGGAGGAGGAGGAGGAGGAGGAGGGGAGGAGGAGGAGGAGGGGGAGGAGGAAGAGGGGGAGGAGGAGGAGGAGCAGGAGGGGGGAGGAGGAGGTGGGGGAGGAGGAGGAAGAAGAAGAGGAGGAGGAGCAAGAGGGTGGGGGACGGGTGAAGGAGGAGGAGAAGGAGGAGGAGGAGAAGGGGATGAGGAGAAGCAGGAGCAGGAGGTGGGGAAGAATTAGAGGAGGAGGAGGAAGAGGATAAGGAAGGGAGGATGAGCAGGAGGAGGAGGAAAAGCAGGGGGGGGGGGAGGAGGAGGAGGAAGAGGAGGAGCAGGAGACAGAAAGACAGGACAGACAGACATTAATATATAGAGAAAGAGAGATAGATAGATAGATAGATAGATAGAGAGAGAGAGAGAGAGAGAGAGAGAGAGAGAGAGAGAGAGAGAGAGAGAGAGAGAGAGAGAGAGAGAGAGAGAGAGAGAGAGAGAGAGAGAGAGAGAGAAAGAGTGAAAGAGAGAGAGAAAGAGAAAGAGAGAGAGAGAGAGAGAGAGAGAGAGAGAGAGAGAGAAAGAGAGAGAGAGAGAGATAGAGAAAGAGAGAGAGAGAGAGAGAGAGAGAGAGAGAGAGAGAGAGAGAGAGAGAGAGAGAGAGAGAGAGAGAGAGAGAGAGAGAGAGAGAGAAAGAGAAAGAGAGAGAGAGAGAGAGTAAGAGAGAGAGAGAGAGAGAGAGAGAGAGAGAGAGAGAGAGAGAGAGAGAGAGAGAGAGAGAGAGAGAGAGAGAGAGAGAGAGAGAGAGAGAGAGAGAGAGAGAGAGAGAGAGAGAGAGAGAGAGAGAGAGAGAGAGAGAGAGAGAGAGAGAGAGAGAGAGAGAGAGAAAGAGAGAGAGAGAGAGAGAAAGAGAGAGAGAGAGAGAGAGAGAGAAGAGAGAGAGAAACAGAGAGAGAAAGAGAGAGAGAGAGAGAGAGTAAGAGAGAGAGAGAAACAGAGAGAGAGAGACAGAGACGGCAGACAAAGAGAATAGTCAATGACATGAGGAAGATCGGCTCAGCTCTTGTGTGGAAAGAGGACAGAAGTAGATCAAGGGGCTTCGACCTGGATGAGAGGGACATGGAGAGCTGGGAGTAAAGAGGAAGGAGAAACACTGGGAAATAATAAGAAGGAGAAGAATTGGCGAAGTGAGAGTAAGTGAAGAGGAGAGAGAAGTGATGAGGTGAGTGAGGAGAGATGAGGAGAAGAAAGGAAACATGGAGGGAGGGGAGAAGAAGAGGAAGAAGTAAAAGAGAATGGGATAGAGAAGTGGGGGTAGAGGAAGACGAAAAAAAAGACAAAAACGAAGAAAGGAGAAACAGAGAAGAAAAGAGACGAATAGAAAATAAGTAAAAATGAATAAATAAATAAATAAACAAAGGAAGAGTTTCCAGATTGTTTTTATAAAAGAATAATAAAAAGATTTTCAAGAAAATACGCTATAAGTATCTCAGTTCAAAGACTGCTTTAAAAAGAACCTCTGCAACCAAAAGAAAGGGAAAACGACAGAAATGGAATAATTTCTTTGTTATTAAGAAGACGTCATATGCAACTAAATCAGCATAATACAGCGGTCCCAGTTCTCCATTATATATATATATATTTTTTTTTTCTTTTTCTTGGTACTCAGCAGGATACAGTTAAACGAGAATAATACCATAACGAATAACTCTTATGGAAAAAAACAACAACAAAAACAATACAGTAACTGATTGCACTTCCAAAAAAGTTAGAATCGTAGTGCAGTCTTGCGAAATCAAGGGTTGTTTACTTAGGGAGAACATGAAAACTCAATATGAAAAGGGAAGGGAAGAGTAAAGGACAGTTCATTCTTTTTAAAAGTAGCCGAGTTCGCTGGACAAAGAGAGGTAAGGTGGATTGTGTTTATTCACATGGCGAGAGTCAAAAGTCTGGGGAAGACAAGACAATAGCAGAAACAGAATTCAGTTAAGGACTTGGAGTCTTTTGTACATACACATACACACACACACGAACACAAACACATACACACTACACACACACACACACACACACACACTACACACACACACAAACACACACACACATGTATATATAATATTTCTATATATATATGTATATGTATATATATATATATATATATATATATATATATATATATATATATATATATATATATATATATATATATATATATATATATGAATACGCATACATATGTGTGTGCGTATGTGTGAATGTACATATAATAGTTATTTTAAAAAATCTAACCGTTTCCAGGATATTTCCGCGGTATCAAGGGGCATTTTCCCCATCGTTGCAATTTGTTAATGGAGAGATACATAAAAAGGCTTGAAAGCGATGACCGCCTTATCACGGTGTGATTTTATTCTATAAAACTTAAAATCTCGCACACACACACACACACACACACATACACACACAAACACACACACACAAACACACGCACGCACACGGATCATGTCACAAAGCTTCTGGCAAACAGTACGAGAAGTGAAACAAAAAAGAAAAAAGCGAAACTAGGGGAAATAGTTGATGAATTTTCCTTTTTACTTTTCCTCCTCCCCCTCCCCCCTTTTTTTCTCTCTCTCCTTATCTACCCTCTCATTTCATTCCTTTCGTCCACTCCTCCCCTTTTTCTATCATTTCTTTGTTATAAGAACAAGAAATCTAATCTAATTGATTGGCGTTTTCTGAGAAGGTGTATAAGCAATTAAATCTTTTCTTTCTTTTCATGTTTTTTTTTTCTAAGCCTGAATATTAGAGAGATCAGTCTTTCTAATCCTCTTGTTTAAATCTAGTTTTTGATTACATATATGTGAAAATCTCCTATAATTGTCATTATCACCAGAAGCATTTATATTTATATTTTCATTTTTTATTTTCTTACACTCACCTACACAGAGAAATCTTCTAATTATCTATATCTTTGTCATTTGTATTTTCCCAGAAATATATAAATAAGAACTATATAAACGAGAGGGTTTTTTTTCCTCTTATTTTGAGGGAACCGTGTGTAAAACTTCCCATATCGTTCTGTGATAAAGGACATAAATTCTTACTGATAAAACTGAACAATAGTGGGAGGAGAGGTTAATAGCAAGATAAATGTGATAAGAATAGGGA
>BOPN01000865.1:192500-193728 GCA_017312705.2 Penaeus japonicus | reverse complement strand
GATTATTTCGTATCATTACAATGTTAAGGAAATTTACACCATCCTGCATGAAGATTGCATTTTTCCCCGAAACCACTTATTAATTTAGAGCACACGACTTTTGTTTTATCATATCATGCTACCTGATTTAGGCAGTCTGCATTTTCTTCCTTAAACGGCAGTATTCTTATGAATATGCAATGATCAATGATAAACTGCATCGTAGATTCATCTGAGAAGCATACCTTCAGGGACCTTTAAAACATGGAACAAAAAAGTGCTATAAAAATTCCTGAATGTCAAGTACCATTCTTCAGGACTTGAAACCACCAGTTAAAAAAAAAAAAAAAAAAAAAAAAAAATTGCGTGATGCATTTTAAAGTTGGACTAAGTCATATATCAAATGGTACACACAATCTAGTTAGTTTACGTGTTGTATTTAATAAGAATGTGTATAATATCTCCCTCGCACCAATCCTCTGAAGTCCATTGAGTATGTTTCTTGGCCAAGGCAACTTTTCTTCCTCATTGCAGAAGTCAACAAAGGCTTCTTGATTGGTCTGTAGGCCCGATAACGCAGCTCGTTTAATCACCGATCGACTGTCCCTGGGGAGGACTTCAGACCAGACTTCTCAACTTCGACTGCAAGTTCCTGCGCTATTGCATTTCACCTTTTTTGCAAGGCGTGCCAACTGGCGACACTAGCGGGGTTGACGAACCGTTAGCTGCCACAAATTCCTTTCCGATTCGATGACATTTTTTTTATTTATCGTGTCTATTGACTGTCGTTGAACTCAAGCTCAATTTTCTTGCGCTTTTCTCTTGAATAAAGTTGTTGTTTTTTCTATCAGATACACCACGCACGAATATAGCTTTTGTAAGGCGGTCAACCAACTTAAAGCAGAAATCAGACTCAAAGCAGGAAATACCAAGACCCTAAAGGCTAAAGAAGGTAGACACTCGCCCAGGTCAAGTTTTTAGGGTCATCAGAGGTCGATTACGGGTAAAATGGGTTCACTATGCCTTATCAAGTAAACTTTGATGATGCAGATATACACACATAACAATAGAGCATACTTTTGTCCAAAAAGAGTCATCCAGGGGCAAGCAATACAATATGACGAGTGTTGTGTGTATCTCTCTCTCTCTCTCTCTACACACACACACACACACACACACATATATATATATATATATATATATATATATATGTGTGTGTGTGTGTGTGTGTGTGTGTGTGTGTGTGTGT
>BOPN01000865.1:135000-137500 GCA_017312705.2 Penaeus japonicus | reverse complement strand
TCTTATTATCATTACTATTATCACCATTATCATTATTATTATTATCATTACCATTACTATTATCATTATTATCCTTGTCATCATTATCATTATTATTATCATCATTACCATTACTATTATCATTATTATCCTTGTCATCATTATCATCCTTTTCATTGTTGTTTTTATCATTGTATCATTATTATCATCATTACTATAAATACCGATTATTCTTGATATTAACACTACCATTATTATCATAATCATTTCATTATTATTGTTTTCATTATTATTTTCATTACCATTACCGTTATTATTATTATTTTCATTATTGCTATTATCAATATCATTATCAATATCATTATCATTGCTATCATTATCATTGTCATTACTGATATTTGTGATATTATCATTATCCTCATCCATAATGATGATGATGATGATAATGGTATCAATAACAATAATGATAATGCTGGTGATAATGACAATGATGATTATGATGATGATGATGAGGAGGAGGAGGAGGGGGAGGAGGAGGAGGAGGATAATGATAATAAATAGTGATAGTAGTAATACTAATGATAATAGTAAAAACATCAACGATAAGGATAATAATAGTGTTATCTATAAAAATAATAACAATGATGAAAACAAAAACAATTATGATAATGATAAAGATAATAATAATCATAATAACAATCATAATAGCAATTATGATAATGATATTAGCAATAATGATAACAATAATGGGGACAATAATTTCAGCAACTATGATAATAATATGTCAATTCACGTACAAAAAAAGAAAAAAAAATAGTAATGATAATATCATGAAAAAGAAAGAAAGAAAATACATAGAGAACAAAAACGAGAACAGGATTACAAAATAGGAGAAAGCAATTGACACAAAATCGTGAAAGTGTCTTAACAATAATATTATTGTTAGCTTAGTACCGCGTAAGTAGCTTAGCGTGGATATAATTAAGAGCTAAATACAGATAGTGTTAAGGAGAAATTTGTATGGTCCATTAACAAAGTGTTTTTCTTTTAGGCTGTATTTCTGAGTTGATAATGGAGGCAAAATACAACTATTTGTCGAAAAAACTACAGAATTCTTGTTGATGTTAATGTTTCATACGTAAATATAGCGCTTTCATTGTGTTTACAATTATGAAATATTAATCTACTGTCATGTTTTATAGAATTATCCAATAGATCATATCACTTACTTTGTCAGTTGTATTAGAGAAATCATTTCCATTAAAGAATAAAAAGAAATTGCAATACTAGTAGTTGCACTATATTTATGGAGTATCTTTACTCCCGAGTAAAAACAAAACAAGAAAACCTATGGTAATTTCCACAGTAACATCTTCATCCTGTAATTATAAAAAAAAAATAGAAAACACGATTAGATCACGCCCTACGATACCGTCGCCCCAACTTGTTTTTCCACAGCTATTAGTCACTTCCACATACTGGGCGTACAGAATAAGAGCAGCGAAGAGGGAGCATCCTACATCCGCCACCCTGCGTGGATCTTCGTGAGAGGCGCACCGGCAAACAACCTCATGGACACAATAGTCTTGCTCGGCTCCTTGTCCATATGTCAATCGCCTTTTTAATCAACAATTGAAGGAACACCGGTGCCTCCCTTGGCCTCCTATGAACCAGAAGGGCCCAATCCTTCTCCAGATCCTGGTATTAATCCTTCGAAGCCTCGCTCATCCTGGCGAAGGGGGGAAAAGAGGAGTTGGAGATGGGTTGGTAATATGGGTGGAAGAGTTGGAGTTGATTAAGGTTGACGGGTGGATTAGTAGGTGATAGAATTAGATTCTTTGGTGGAGAGGAGCGTTTTTTTTTTTTTTTCTTTCCTTTTTCTCATTCTTTTTCTGTCGTGCTTTATGTTCTTTTCTTTTTCTTTCTCTCTCTGTCTGGTGGAGAAGGAAAATGTCTTTCTTTGTTTCCCCTCGCTTCTTCCCTATCCCTTTTCATTATCTTCTTCTATTTGGTAATTTCCATACAATATTCTGTATATATGCCTTTAATTCGACTCGTCCTTGAATTCCATCTCTGCTCTCGATTTCTCTGTGTCCTTTCACTCCTTTTCTAATATGGTTCCTTTTCACTTTACAAAAGAATTAGTTAACAAAATGTGTTTATACTGAAGAGACCGACCAGAACAATTGAGTTCAGTATATGTTCAACCACATCTGTTTCAGTGAGGGAGAGAGAGAAAAAAAAGAGAGAGAGAGATAAAGAGAGAGAGAGAGAGAGAAAAGAGAGAGAGAGAGAAAGAAGAGAGAGGGAGAGAAAGAGAGAGAGAGAGATAAAGAGAGAGTGGGAGAGATCAACAAAAAAAGAAAGAATATAACGCAAGTCACATGGACGACTTAGCACCGACTATACTCCATTGTTCTGGTTGACTTGTGCAACATCCTGCACGTGGCAACTCAACCAAACCAGCGTCGAACGTGCGAAAATCAGAAGCCAAGATTATTCGACATCAACATCACTTTAA
>BOPN01000865.1:127500-130000 GCA_017312705.2 Penaeus japonicus | reverse complement strand
GTGTAAAACCCGTATGCTTAAGCTTTCTTTTTTTTTTTTTTTTTTTTTTTTTTTTTGAAAGCATTTTTTGTGCTAATGGATAGGCTATGAAACACAGCGGCTTTTCACCGATTTTATTTTTTATTTTTTTTTGGGGGAGGGGGGTTGCTCTCTCTCTCTCTCTCTCTCTCTCTCTTTCTCCCTCTCTCTCTTCATCTGTCTATACATCTATCCATCTTTATATTTCACACTCGTTTTCCTTTCCTTGCTTTATTGCGAATATGAATAATCTCCCTCACTCACTAAATAAATTGCCTCTACTCATTAATCTCACAAGATTTTGCTCATTAGTTCCCAAGGAAGGGTTCGGCAGTCCAGTGATCTCGATTTTTTTTTTTTTTTTTTTTTTTTTTTTTTTTAATATCGCTTTTGTTGCATCATAGCATTCGCGTGGAATGACTGTTAAGTAAGGGAAAGAGAGAGAGGGAGAGAAAGAGAGAGAGAGAGAAATGGGAGGAAGAGTGAGGGAGAGAGAGAGAGAGGGGGGGGGGGGAGAGGGAAGGAGAGAGAGAAACAGAAAGAGGGGGAAGGGGTGGGGAGATTGATAGATATAGAGAGAGAAAGAGAGAGGGATAGGATGGGGCAGGAATGGTAAGGGAAGAGAGAGAGAGAGAGCGAGAGAGAAAAAAAAGAGAAAGAAAGAGAAAAAGAATAAGAAAGAGAAAATATGTGCTGGAGAAAATGACAGACAGAGACGCGTGAATGTTGATCTCTGATTATGAATCCTTTATTTCTCTGATTCTCTTGTTCATGACACTGGATTCTTATTGTAATTAATCCATGCGATCCTTTTCTGTAACTTATATTTCCATTCTTCTTCCCCTATTTCCATTTACACCGTTATTTTCCTCTTATATATTCATTCACCAAAGAACATCAAATAAAGATAAGAAATTTATCCCTTTATGTTTCTGTTCTCCGTTTTCTCTTTACTTTATCTTCGTGTCTCAATTCCCATTCTTTGTTGTTTATGGCTTTCGTCCCCTCCTTTGTTTACTTTTGTATCTATCTATCTATCTATGCGTCTATTTGTCTCCCTATATACCCGTTTCTCTATATATCTGTCTATTTGTCTCCCCATATACCTGTTTCTCTATCTATCTATCTATATGTCTATTTGTCTCCCCATATACCTGTTTCTCTATCTATCTATCTATATGTCTATTTGTCTCCCCATATACCTGTTTCTCTGAATATCTATGTCCTTTGTTTACATTTGTGCCCGCGGTCCCCCATGCTGCAGCTGGTTTGGCTAGTTAAGAGCTTTGTCTTTGCAACGAGCATGGGAGAATGGGAAGAGAGGAGGGAGAGAAGAAAGGGGGAAAGAAGTGGAAAGAGATGAGGATGAGAGGAAACGGGAAGAGGGGAAGGGGAAAGAATTGGAGGAAGAGGGAGGGAAGGAGAAAGAGATGAAGAATGAGAGGACACGGGAAGAGGGGAGGGAGGAAGAAATGGAGGGATATATAGAAGAAGAGAAAGAGGGAAGATGAGAGGAAATTGGAATAGGAGAAAAGGGGAAAAAAGTGGAGGGAGAGGGAAGGAAGGCGGAAAGGGATGGAGGAAATTAGAAAAGAGAGAAAGGGATGAGAGAAGAGAGCAAATTGGTTAAGAAGTGGAAAGAGAGAAAGGATAGGTGGAGAGAGGATGGGGGAAGAGGGGTTAGGAAGAAGAGACGGGAGGAAAAGAGGTGAAAGAAGAGAATAGGTGTAGTGTGGATGGGGAAGAGAAAGAACCGGAAGAAGAAAGGGAAAGAGGGGAGGGGAAAAGGAATGGGGGAGAGAAGAAAGTTAGAAATGTGAAAGGGATTGGGGGAGGGAAGAGAAAGGGGATGAGGTTGCAATAAGAGCGAAAAGGGGAAAAGGTGGGAAAGAGGGAAGGCGGAATGTGGAGGGGGGGGGGGGAGAGAATCAAAGGAGACGGAGGAAGAGATAAAAGGAGAAAAGGGAATGAAGAAGAATAAGAGAGTTTGCGAAGGACGCTCATAAGCAGAAAGTAAGAAAGTGAGACAGAGAGGAGTGGAAGAGAGACAGAAAAATCTGAATGCTGGAAATGAGAGAGAGAGAGATAGATAGATAGATAGATAGATAGAGAGAGAGAGAGAGAGAGAGAGAGAGAGAAAGAAAGAGAGAGAGAGAATGAGAAAAAAGACAGACACAGAGAGAGGCTGGCAGACAGAGAAAGTGAGTGAGTGAAAGAGAGAGAGAGAGAGAGAGAGAGAGAGAGAGAGAGAGAGAGAGAGAGAGAGAGAGAGAAAACACAAACACAAACACATATCCACCTATACGCATACACGTATGTATAGACCATGTACCCACACCTACAACCCCAGCAACACCATCACATCTGACAATAGCTAATCAAATAACCGCAGGAGGGCCGAGCCAAATCGAACTCCAAGCTCCTTCATCGCTGGGGTGGAAAGGCAAACATTCCCATCTCCTTCACTTTGAGCTTTGATGCA
>BOPN01000865.1:105000-107500 GCA_017312705.2 Penaeus japonicus | reverse complement strand
CATTGATCCATGTAAGGCAAAAGAGAAAAAAGAGAGATATAAAGAAAAGGACAGAAGAAAAACAGCCAAACATAAAACGAAAGAAAAGTGGGAGATAAAGAACGATAAATAGCGACCAAATACAACGAACGATAGAGGAACACCCTCTCGCAAATGACATTACCTTGCACACACTCACCACAAATTCGTTCTTTTCACGCGATTTCAATGTATCAGCGCGTCATAAATTGGGCAATGACAGCTGACGTCATGACCAGACTTTCCCACAAGTCAGAAGCCTCCATAACAGACCGACGACTGGCTAAATCTGATCTAAGTCTTATCGGCTCTCTCTCTCTCTCTCTCTCTCTCTCTCTCTCTCTCTCTCTCTCTCTCTCTCTCTCTCTCTCTCTCTCTCTCTCTCTCTCTCTCTCTCTCTCTCTCTCTCTCTCTCTCTCTCTCTCTCTCTCTCTCTCTCTCTCTCTCTCTCTCTCTCTCTCTCTCTCTCTCTCTCTCTCTCTCTCTCTCTCTCTCTGTCTATTTCTCTTACTTCATTCCTTGGTTTTCTTTGGGTTCTTCCGTCTCTTTGTAATCTCTTTTGCTCCGTATGATTAAATTAAAGTTACACGAAAGTGGATGTTCGGTTATATAACTCGTAATTGGATATTTTTAATCTATGACCCAATTTTGCTATGCCGTCAAGGTTTGCATTTCATTACAAAATCGAATGTACGTATATGTGTATTTTTAGTGTACATTCATATATATATGTGTCTGTGCATGTGCGTATGTGTGTGTGTTTGTGTGTGTGTGTGGGTGGGGGGGGGGGGGGGTGCGATTGCGTTTTTAATGTATAATGTGTATAAATTTAACTTGCACAATCACCATTTAACTCAATGCATCATTTTTACACTCGCGTTACCAAGCTGAATTCTAACACAATCCCCATTTGATCTCTTGTTCGCTTTAGAATTAGAAATATTCATAGATCTTATCAGAATGTCGTTGCTTTTATCGCCTTACATACCAATTTTTCTCTTTATTTGGAAGATGATTAGTTCTATCCATTCGGAACGACCCTAAAGTAAAGTCACATTGCAAAGGCAGCCTCGCTAATATCAAATGTACGACCGAGATAAAACTGAACTATGAGCGAGACTTACATAGCGATATCCATATCTTAAATTCTGCAGTTATCTTTATTTTCTGTCTCTGTTTGCCGGTCTTTCTTTAGATATTTCTGTATTTTCTGTTGTTTAACCAGTCTCTATTTCTAGTTTTATATCAGCTTCGTTTAATTCTCTATTTTCTTCTCCTTATTATTGCCTACACCGAAAGAAGGAGGTCATGTAATCGGCGATGTTTCTTGTTTCTTGTTTCATTGGGTAATTGGTGAAGAAACAGTATTTTCGGAAAAGATAATGGAGGAATTCAATGGAAACTTATGGGTGGGTTGGCCATGGCTCAGGGACTAGCTTAATCGCCAGTACAATCAATCATAGAAAATGTATATACTAAGAGATTCATTTTTAAGATTTTATGGTACACTCATCTATCTTGAATGGAGGGTTTAATCTCCGTCAGGTTCTTGATGTTTTTTTTATCCTATTTATTCTCGTATAGGAGTGTGGGGAGAGAGGAAAAAGAGATGTGTCAGGCGAGGATATTGGAGGATATGAGATATAGCAAATGTTATCTGCGGCCCAGGAAATAGAGCAAAATTTATTGCGTTGTCTGCTGTTGGATTTGTATTCTTTTATCGTGTGTGAACGTATATATCCGTGTGGGGTTTGTGTGTGTGCTTGTGTGTGTGTGTGTGTGTGTGTCCTCCTCCTCCTCCTCGTCTTCTTCCTCCTCCTCCACGCTCTTACCACCACCGCTTTCCCTTCTCCACCTCGCCCACGACCTACTCCTTCCCTCCCACTCTTTTCCCTCAGTCTTCCCCTCTTCTTCCTCGCCCTTCCCCTCCTCATGCACCTCCACCTCTTTCACTTCTATCTTCTGTCTTCGTCTTTCTCCTCTTCTTGCCTCTCTCCCTCGTTTCTCCTTTCCTCTTATCCCCCTCCCATTTATTACTCTTCCTCCCCTCTTACCTTCTCCCGCTCCTTTCACATGCCTCCTCCCCTCCCTGTCCCTTCCACCCTCCTCCCTCTCCCCTTCCTCTCCCTCCACCACATCATCCCCTTTCCCTCCCACCTCCTCCTCCTCCTCCTCCTCCTCCTCCTCCTCCTCCTCCTCCTCCTCCTCCTCCTTCCTCCTCCGCCTCCTCCTCCTCCTCCTCCTCCTCCTCCTCCTCCTCCTCCTCCTCCTCCCCCTCCTCCTCCTCCCCTTCCTCCTCCTCCCCTTCCTCCTCCTCCTCCCCCTCCTCCTCCTCCTCTTCCTCTAGGGACAAGGCAGCACCATCTCGCGACTCTCCCCTTGGACTCTAAACGAGCCATGAAATAGACTGCGCGTGAGAAAGCGAGAACCGATATTTGCAGTTTATCCTTCTCCTTCTTTATTCGTGTATTTCTTAGTCTGT
>BOPN01000865.1:90000-92500 GCA_017312705.2 Penaeus japonicus | reverse complement strand
GGTAAAACAAATTCGGAAGAAAAGTAAAGCTTTCTGAAGCCAAGAGCGTCTCTTTCTAGTAACGGCGAGGGACTGAGGACACGAAACGAGCAAAGTATATCATGCAGCAGGAGTTGGTGACGCCTGCAGGAGAATTTTGAAGGAAGATTCTTCTTCTACTTCTGTCTTCTTTTTCTGTTTTTACTATTTTTATACTACATGCATAAATAACTATATGTAATATGTGTGTGAATACATACATACACATACATATATATATATATATATATATATATATATATATATATATATATATATATATATATATATATACATATATATATATATATATATATATATATATATATATATATATATAAATATATATGTGTGTGTGTATATATATATATATATACACATATATGTGTATATATATATATATATATATATATATATATATATATATATATATATATATATATATATAATTATACATATACATATATACATATATATATAATATATATGCATATATATATATATATATATATATATATATATATATATATATATATATATATATATATATATATATATATATATATATATATATATATATATATATATATATATATATATGTATGTATATATATATATATATATATATATATATATATATATATATATATATATATATATATATATATATACATATATATATATATATATATATATATATATATATATATATATATATATATGTATATATATATATATATATATATATATATATATATATATATATATATATATATATATATATATATATATATATATATATATATATATATATATATATATATACCGTAAAAGAAACGCATTCCAAATTCTCCCTTCCTAAGCGAGTAGACGAATCGCTGAAGACCGACTGAAGTGGCCTTACCTGATGCCGAAGGTGGACCCTGCCGCCCGGTTGCAGAGCGAGTCCTCGGCGCTGAGACTGGCGGAGATCGGCCACGCGATCTGCAGGAGGCTCTCCCGGATGATCGCGTCCCAGCCGGAGGAGTGGTCGAACACGTGCTCGGATCTTACGAGGCGCGGCTTCCGGCGAATTGTCCGCCCGTTTTGCTTTCCGCCGTGCGCCTCCATCTTGTCCTGCGATTTTTCCCGTTTGCGGAGAATTGTCACGGTTGGTGCGAAAGGGTTATGTGATTATTTTCCTTTTCTTTCTGTTTTTTTTTTTTTTCTCTCTTTTTTTTTTTTTTGGCTTTTTTTTTTCTTATTTGTTTCTTTTATTTTATTTATTTATTTATTTTTTTTTTTTTTTGGGGGGGGGCTGCACAAATATTTTTGTATTTCTGTATTTTATTCCCTTTTCTTTTTCTCGTTGTTACACTTTTTAAAAACTTTATATTTTAACCCTTTTTTCTTGTTACTCTTTGTAACTCTTACACTGTAGTTTGATATTTCACTAAACTCTCCTTTTGGTATCAAAATATAATTTCGAAACAATTGAACTTTTGTATGCTTTTGAATCAACTTTATTCACTCAGCACTTGCGGAATATGTAACTTTTACGAACATCTAGTACTCGTTATAACAATTTCCAGCACTAAAACATTGTCAGTGTTTAAAGTCACAACAAAATTATGTTTGTATACAAAATCTTATTTTATAAATTCAAAGACAACGGGAATGCGATATAAAACAGATTCACTCAGTATTTCAGCGTCCTTCAATAGGCTTTCACAGACACAGGTGCATAGATAAATGCATAGCTGGAAAAAAATGGAATGGAATTATTCTTTTTTGAATTAGCAAAAACAAAATTCATTTTTTAGGCATCACATTTTTTATATTCCCGAAAATGAAGGTTACAGAAATTTTCTTTTTTATCATGGTCATTGTTAATAGAACGAGAGAGATGGACAGGGAAGCAGATTGACAGACAAACAGAAGAGGGAGGGAGAGAGATGAGAGAGAGAGAGGGGGGGGGATAGAGAGAGAAAGAGACAGAGTCACAGAACAAGAAAGAGTTGCTACCGATATAATTTTTACTTTTCAGCAAAAACATATAAAATAGATATAATTTTAAAAAAGCATCAGCAACTACAGGCTCTCCCCCCCCCCCTCAGATATAAAGTCCTTCACCAAATAACCTTTTTTAACAGTCAGATAATTTGATCATAAAAAATCATCCTATACAGACAAAACATAAAGGAGAGGAAACTGTACAACGGAACAGCTGAGCACGCCCTTTAAGCTATTACTACCACCCTCCCTCCGCCCCTGCTTACGTATGATACGGAAGAGGCACCTATACATCATTGCTTTCTGGGTCATAAAACTGGGCTACAAATTTATGCTTTGCAATATACATATTCGTTTATTTTGCAATATTTAGATTCGTGCGAGGGCCTTTAAATGGGCGTGTCCTGTGCTTGTTTGTTTCAGATAAGAAATTAAAGTGTTTTGGGTCATTCGTTCGATGTTTTATGAGCAAATAGACATTAGATTTATA
>BOPN01000865.1:62500-65000 GCA_017312705.2 Penaeus japonicus | reverse complement strand
CACATTTACTGCGTTAGGAAATATTTATTTGAAGTAATATGTGTATTTTTACAACAGTTATTCTAATCGTTATTGTATTTGTTCATTGTTATATCACCGTTATTAATTCATATCATATTTCGGTTTCTATTTGTATCATTGTCATCTATATCATCATTGTTATTGTCCTTTCTTTATTGTCCTTGTTATTTTTATTGTCAGTGTCACTACCATTGGATTGTCCTTGTCATTCTCTGGTCATTTTATTAATGTTTTTAATTATTACCATTGCTAATATTATTAATGCTATCATCATTATCGTCCTCGTTATCGTTATTATCATTATTTTCTATTTTGCTATTCCCTTTTTTAGTACAATTTCCCTGTTTAACTATCACTATCAATATTGTTCAATATCTTATCCTCATTCAGTATTCAATATAACTATTCATTTTTGCATAGTACTATTTTCCTTTGAAATAGCATTATCAATATCAATAGCTATAATTGAACTGTTATCCCTATTAATGTTAGTATCATCCCTGTTATCCCAACTACTTTTGCCTTAACTGATATCGCTATCATTTGATGGATTGCAAAGCTATTGATTGCAGATATATTGACAAAGAATGAAAAAAAGGGCGAGAAAGAAAATTGACGAGGAGGCACTTTGAAGATGACGTCAGCAAAAGAGATAATTTATCAATTTTCAATTATAGTCTCTCTTATACTCTCTCTCTCTCTCTCTCTGTTTTTCTCTCACCTTTTCTATCTCTCTCTCTCTCTCTCTCTCTCTCTCTCTCTCTCTCTCTCTCTCTCTCTCTCTCTCTCTCTCTCTCTCTCTCTCTCTCTCTCTCTCTCTCTCTCTCTCTCTCTCTCTCTCTCTCTCTCTCTCTCTATCTTTCTTCATCTCTCTCTCTCTCTCTCTCTCTCTCTCTCTCTCTCTCTCTCTCTCTCTCTCTCTCTCTCTCTCTCTCTCTCTCTCACTCACTCACTCACTCACACTCTCTCTCTCTCTTCACTTCTCTCTCTCTCTCTCTCTCTCTCTCTCTCTCTCTCTCTCTCTCTCTCTCTCTCTCTCTCTCTCTCTCTCTCTCTCTCTCTCTCTCTCTCTCTCTCTCTCTCTCTCTCTCTCTCTCTCTCTCTCTCTCTCTCTCTCTCTCTCTCTCTCTCTCTCTCTCTCTCTCTCTCTCTCTCTCTCTCTCTCTCTCTCTCTCTCTCACACACACACACACACACACGCACACATTCATTCTCTCCACTTCCTCACTCTCCACACACCCTCTTTCCCTCTTTCCCATTCCCCTCCCCCCTTCCCCCTTTCCCCCTTTCCCTCTTTCCCATCCCTCACCCCTTCCCCCTATCCCTCTTTCCCATTCCCCTCCCCTTTTCCCCTTTCCTTTTTTCCCATTCCCCCCTCTCCCTTTCCCTCTTTCCCATTCCCCTCCTCCTCCCCCTCCCCCTTTCCCTCTTTCCCCTCCATCCCCCCCCTTTTCCTCTTTCCCCTCCCCCTCCCCCATTCACCCTTTCCCTCTTCCCCTTTTTCCCATTCCCATCTACCTCCCCCTTTCCCTCTTTCCCCTCCTCCTCCCCCTCCCCCTCCCTCTTTCCCTCTTTCCCATTCCCCTCCCGCCGCTACCACAGACCCTCTCCGAGCCAACCTAAGCCTTTGTAGCAGTAGGATAATACGAGCTACATGCAGACCATCTACATTATGATTCGTTCTCGGTGCCCTTTCGGATGGTAACACACACAGGTGGATACAGTTCGGGTTGTTTTGTGTGTGCGTATGTGCGTATGTGTATGTGTGTGTGTGTGTGTGTGTGTGTGTTTGTCGATTTTTTTTTTTTTTTTTTTTTTTTTTTGGGGGGGGGGGTCTGTGGGATGGGTGTTAAGTGATTGATTAAAAAGAAAAAATGTTTAGTAAAAGTAGTTGTGGTTATAGTAGTAGTGATAGTAGTAGCAATTGTAATAGTTTTTTTTATTAGCAATATTAATATAGCGATATTAGTAGCAGTAGTATTTGTTGTTGCTGTAATTGCTGCTGTTTTGAATTTAGATAATAATAAAAAATACAAAAATCTACAGCTTTAGAAGAGTAGCAATGATAACAGCAATGATAATGCCATTTTCATTGCTACTCCTCTAAAGATGCAGAATTTTTTTTTTTTTATTATCTAAACTCATGTATAGTTCAACCACCGCTTAAAACCTTAACAGCGTAAAATTACAATCGTCTTTTCTTTGTGATAAATAAAAAAAAAGTTCTTACACGAAGCAAAATACACATTAATACAATTGCTCTTTACACCGTTAACGACAATAACAAAAAGAAAGTCGGGAATTCCACTCTACCCACACGAATTCACGTGAACAAAGCGACCGCCAAGACAAACGAGGCCAGCAAAGCGTCCAGCAGATAAACACGCATCCAATACTTAGTAATCCCTCCACCCCACCCCCCCACCCCCCACCCCCTTCACCTAAGACACTGCCTTACCTCCTTACCCCCTTCCCCCTC
>BOPN01000865.1:42500-57500 GCA_017312705.2 Penaeus japonicus | reverse complement strand
CTCATCATTAAGGCATGGAGGTGAGGCTGAGTTCTGAGAGGGGAAGAACTGCTTGCTTTTTCTGTTGTTTTTTTTCTGCCTTTGGGGAAATATGAACGTAATGAGAATTTTACATTATGCTCAAGGCCACGCTTAGCATATTCCCTTCGTGTGCACCATAGCAATATCTGCAGAGCGGCATGTCACATGAACTCGCTTGTGGTTCATGTCCCCATTTTTGAATAGTTTGAACAAAATTTATTGAGTGATAAAAAGATGGCGTATCTGAGAGCTGTCATGCCTTCAACGACCATTTTGAAGAATTGTTTGTTCCTCGTGTGTACTTTCTGTGTCATCCTTCCGTTGATTTTAATGTCAAGCATGCATTGGCTTTCATTAGACAAGTAGTTTCATTTGGATCGGTTTCCCTAGTTAATCAAAAAATATTAATCGTCGCTTTATCATTTTCAGAAAAATATACTTTCATCTAGAACCTCTGTTGCTCTTACGTTTGTAAAGTGTGCAAGAATCCCTTGGTTCTTGTACCTTACACATACATTATTCCAGGGCTCCCTCTGTTTTGCTGTAAGATTCCATTCTTAACGACTATGAAACTATGATATTTGCTATTGTAGGAAAGAGGTTTTGTGTCTTTTTCTCAAAGTGTGCTCAAAGACGCCTAGAAGGAGTCATTTCTATAGAGGCATCAGATAACTGCTTCTTTGTTATTTTGTTGTTGTTGCTGTTGTTTGACCATCTATACTATGGGTATCAATTTCTGCCCAATCATCAAATCTACTTTTTATGTTCTATGTTGAGTGTTGGCGCAGGTAAAACCATTGCTGAATCAACAAACACCTTAAGTCTTGTCCTAACGTATTTCGCGTAAAAAAAAAAAAAAAAAAAAAAAAAAATCCTTACAAACACGTATAGCAAGGATGCAACTTTTAATCACTTTCGCTGTTTATCTCCTCTCATGATTAATATGTCAGCTTGATCACGCCCTGTTCCGTCAGAGAGCTGGCAATCCGAGCGGAAGTGGAAGGTCCGATGGAAGTTGAGAGGGGGGATGGGGGGGGGAGGAAATAAGATGATTATGATATAAATCCTTAAAGATAGATAATAACAAAACGATGAAAGAGTAAATAATCTCCACAAAAGAAAAAATAAATAAAGAGAATAATGATAAATATAAGGATAGTAATGATATTGAATATAATAATGATAATGATTATAATGATGTTAATGATGGCATTGATGGCATTGATGACAATAGTGGTAGCAATGATTATGATATTAATGATCATCATCATCTAAAAGTAAGATGAAAAAAGAGGGAGGGAGACAGATAAACGGACAGAAAGATAGAGATAGATAGGCAGGGACAGTGAGAGGGTGAGAGAGAGTGAGAGAGAAAGAAAGAGACATACATACAGACAGACTAAGGTAGATACAAACAAACAGACAGATACAAAGACAGACACAAACAAACAGACAGAGACAAAAATAGACACAAACAAACAGGCAGAGACAAAGATAGACACAAACAAACAGACAGACCCACTACACAATCAGACAGACAGACAGACATCGCGACACAGCGAGAGAGAGAGAGCTCACAAGAAAAGGAGAGCCGAGTGGAGGAGTGTTTGCTCAAGTGATGCGTGTCTCGCGAAGCGTAGCCATAAAAGGGGAGGGAACAGGCGAGAGTTATGAGTTGGGAGAAGAAGGATATTAAGCTGATGAATGGAATGGAAGGATTTGGGAAGATGAAGGAATACCATTGGAGATGTTTGTGTTTGTGTGTGTTTGTATGTGTGTGTAGGGGCGGGGGTTGTGAGGGGGACGTTTGTAGGTGTTTGTATTTTGTGTGTGTTGTGTTTGTGTGGGAGGGATGTGTGTGTATGTGTGTGTGCGTATGTGTGTGTGTGTGTGTGTGTGCGTGTGTGTGCTATTTTTGTTTGTTGTGTTGTGTGTTTGTGCGTGTTTATTTGTGGGGTATGTGATCGTACGTTTGTGCGTGTGTGTTTGTATTATGTGTGTATGTGCGTTTTGTATGTATAGATGTGTGTGTGAGTAATGGTAAATAAAGGAAGCGAACAAAATTTCTCATCTGGCAAAAAACAAATAAACATCAACCCATCTCTCTGACGTCATCCATCTAACTACCCGTGCAATCCTCGCTTACTCTTACGCTCTATTTCATCCCCTTCTCCCTTTGCCTTCGTTTCTTCCTCCTCGTCTTCCTTGTCATTCTGGTATTCTTCATTTTTCTTTCTCTAATCATTCAACATTCATTTCCCTTCTTCTCCTCCTCATCTTCCTCCTCTTATTCCCTCTTCTTACCTACTCTTCCCACTCCTACTCCAGCTCAGCCTCCACCAACTCTTACTCCTCCTGTTCATCCTCCTCCACTTCTCTCCGCTTTTCCACTGCATCCAGCCTCTTCCTCCCTATCCTCCACTTCCTCCTCCTCCTCCTCCTCCTCCTCCTCTTCCTCTTCCCCTTGCTCTTCATCTTTATCCTCCGCCAACTGCAACTGCTAATCCCACTCCTATTCCTTCTCCATTTCTTCCTCCTCCTCTACCTCCTCCTCCTCTTACTCTTCTTCTTCCCCCCATTCCTCATTCTCATCCTCCACCATCCCCCCTCCCCTTCTTATAGCTACTACTAATCTTACTCTTCCACCACCACCAGCCCCCTCCCCTCCTCCTCCTCCTCCTCCTCTTCCTCTGCCCCCTCCCCTCCTCCTCCTCCTCCTACTCCTCCTCCCCCCCCTCACTATTGCCTCATCCTCATCATCTTTTTCCCCCGCCTCCCCTTATGCTGCCTTATGCCCCCCCCCCCCCCCCCTGCTCCTCTTCCCCACCTATGAAAGATTCAGATCAACCCATCAAAACGGCCCCTGAAATATATTTGCATGAATACCTCGTTAGTGATGGAGATTCCCCAGCCTCCAGAACAGCAGGTGAGGGAGGTAGAGAGAGAGAGAGAGAGAGAGAGAGAGAGAGAGAGAGAGAGAGAGAGAGAGAGGGAGGTAGGGATAAAGAGAAATAGAAAAGAGACAGGGAGAGAGAGAGAAAGATAGTGTTAAAAAGAGAGTAAGAGAGATAGACTGAGAGTGAGAAAGACAGATAGATAGAGAGAGAGAAAGAGAGAGATAAAGAGAGAGGAAGGGAGAGAAAGATTGAGAGAGAGAGTACAGAAGGAAGAACGAAAGAGAAAGAAGGAAAAGGAAAGTATGTCAGAATAGAGAGAAGAGAAATGAAAAGAGAGAATGGAAGCATAAGAAAGAAAAAATAAATGAGAATAGAAAAAAATATATAGAAAGAAAAGAGACAGAGAGACTATAGAGATAAACAGAGACAGAATGAGAGAATTAAGGAACGGAATGAAGGGATAACGAGGGGGCGGGGACTGGCAGTGGGGGTGGGGGCGGGGCGGCTGGAAAGGCATGAGTAAGAGGTGGGGAGGGCTGGTGGGGGAGGGGGGATAGGATGGCATCATTTCTTGCTCTTGCTTAATATTCACATAATATTGCCCCATCCCATGGCGTGTTATGCAACGGCAGTCTTCTAGTATTACTTTATAGTGTTTTCCTGTTGTTGTTGTTTAGCGCCGTCACTGATTTTCTCTTGTTTTTTTAGTGGCGTTCTTATTTGTTTTTTCTTTTTATCGTCTTCGTTGTCATTGCTCTCTTAGTGTTATCATTATATTTTCTTTGTCTGCTTTGCTGTTGTTATTCCTTATTCCTTTATATCGTTTTATTCTGTTTTTAATTGCTTTTGCATTTGTTGCTATCCTTATTATGGCCTCTCCTATTCAAAGAGATATGATGTGAACAATGTAATTATCCATTCGTATCCTTTTGTATTCAAAGTACGTATTCCCACACACACACACACATTGCACTGAAGGACAAAAACTCCCCTTATTAGTAACGAAGAAAGAGAGAAAGACAGAGCAGACTACTAGCGAGTGAGGGGAAGAAGGTGCTATTCCTCTCACTCTCAGTTTGTCCAGGGGCTTAGCATGGGAGGGGAAGGGGGGAAGGGGGGAAGGGGAAAAGAAGGGAAAAGGGGAGCGATCACACTCCTTGAGGCTACTACTGTTATTAATGTCTCCTATATGTTCCCTGCCCTCACTCTCTGGTGTTATTTAGTTGTTGTCGTTATTTGTGGGTAGGTAGGTATGGTCTGTACGTGTTATTTTCTCTCTCTCTCTCACTTTCTCTTTCTTTCTTTCTATCTCTCTCTCTCTCTCTCTCTCTCTCTCTCTCTCTCTCTCTCTCTCTCTCTCTCTCTCTCTCTCTCTCTCTCTCTCTCTCTCTCTCTCTCTCTCTCTCTCTCTCTCTCTCTCTCTCTCTCTCTCTTCTCTCTCTCTCTCCTCTCTCTCTCTCTCTATTTATCTATATCTCTGTCTATTTCTTCTCTCTGTCTCGTCTGTCACTTTCTCTCTCATCTCACTCTTTATCACACTGAAAGTTGCAAGATGTACAGGAATTTACTTGATCAGCCAACATCAAAGACATCTCATTTGCGTTACTTCTCAAACTAATGAACAAAACTTTATTATGTGCACCGGCGTGTGCGTGTGTGTGTGTGTGTGTGTGTGTGTGTGTGTGTGTGTGTGTGTGTGTGTGTGTGTGTGTGTGTGTGTGTGTGTGTGTGTGTGTGTGTGTGTGTGTGTGTGTGTATGTGTGTGTGTGTGTGTATGTGTATGTGTGTGTGTGTGTGAGTCTTTAAACGTATGCGTGCATGTATGTATCATTATGCGTGTGCCATAACCTTCCTTCCCTCTTTACACGCACCCCATATGCATCGACATGTGTGAGCCATCAACCAGCCACATGAGTGATGGAGGGAGGCGAGAATGAGGTATGAGGTGAGAGAATAAGGCAAGAGGGGGAGAATAGATCAGAAGAGGAGGCGAGACAAGATCGGAAAAGGGGGAAGAGGATGCGAGAGAAGCTCAGAAGGGGCGGAAATGGAGGCGTGAGAAGGCTAGAAAGGATGGGGGGGGGGAGGGGAGAGAAGGTCAGAAGAGGGGAAGAGAGGGCCAGAAGGGGGGAGGGAAGAGGAGGCGCGAGAAGGCCAGAATGGGGCTGGGAGGAGGCGAGAGAAAGCCAGAAGGAAGCGACAAGGAGGCGAGGGTAGGCCAACGGGAGGGAAGAGGAGGCGATAGAAGGCCAGAAGAAGGCGACAAGGAGGCGATGGAAGGCCAAGAGGAGGCCAAGAGGAGAAGAGAGAAGGCTAGAAGGGGGAAGGCGAGAGAAGGCCAGAAGGAAGAAGAGGAGGCGAGGGAAGGCCAAGAGGCAGGAAGAGGAGACGAAAGAGGGCCAGAAAGAGGCGAAAAGTAAGAACGAAGGGGGTGACAGAAAGCTACAGAGAGGGGCGAATGAAGTGAGAAGAAAAGGAGAAAGAGACTAGAAAGAGGCGAGAAGAAAGAAAGAAGGAACCTAGAGAAGGAGGAAAGAAGGAGGCGAGAAGGAGGAAAGAAGGAGGCGAGAAAGAACCTAGAAGGAGGAAATAAGGAGGCGAGAAGGAGGAAAGAAGGAGGCGAGAAGGAGGAAATAAGGAGGCGAGAAGGAGCCCAGCAGGAGTATTTGATCTGACCAGAAGCCAAACACGCCGCCATCACGAGGGAGCGAAGGGGATCTCAATAAAGACCAGAGTAGGTCGAAGATGCCTTTTCTTTCTTTCTTTTTTTCTTTTGCTTTATTTTTGTTTCATTTCCCTTTCTTTCTTTTTTTCTTCTTTACTTTTCTATTCGTTTCCTTTTCTTTTCGCTTTCTTTTGTTTTGTTTTTTTCGTTCTCTTTTCGTTTCTTATATTTTTTTTTTCTCTTTTATTCTATGTTATCCTATTTTTCCTTTCTTTTCTTTTACCTTATTTTTTCTTATCTTTCTTATTCTTTATTTTTCTTAGTCTTCTTTCGTTTTCTTTTCGTTTTGTTTTATTTTATTTAATTTTTTCTGTTCTTTTTTATTGTTTTTCCTTTTCTATTCTTTCATTTTATTTTCTCTACTTATTTTATCATAATTATATTTTATTTTTTTCCTCTCTTTTCTTTCCTTTTCCTTTCCTTTCTTTTCTTTTCTTTTTCGTTTCTTTCCTTTTCATTTTTCTTTTCCTTTCTTCATTTTTTTCCCTTTTTTCTTTCCCTTTTCCTTCTCTTTTCTTTTCCTTTCTTCTCTCTTCTTTTCCTTTTTTTCCTCTTTTTTCCTTTTCCTTTCTTTTTATTTCCTTTCTTCACTTTTTTTTCCTCTTCCTTTTTGCTTTTTCTCTGTTTTCTTTTCCTTTTTTCACTTTCTTCATTTTTTTTTTTTTTTTTTTTTTTTTTTTAGTTTATCTAATTTCCTTTTCGTTTTCTTTTCCGTCTTCCATAATGGTGGTTGGTGTCCTTCTGACTGTAATGTTATTATCCTTATTGATATCATTATCACTATTATTATCATTGATATTGTTATCATTATTATTGATACTAGAGAATAATATTGTATCATCTATAGTGTGTGTGTGGATATACATGCATAATATACGCATACACATATGTAAACATACATACTGTACATATAGATAGAGAGATAGAGAGATAGACAGATGAGGTGATAAATAGACAGACAGATAGGTAGATAGATAGATAGATTAATAAATAGTTTGATGGATAGATAGATAGAAATATATGTAGATGGGGTTAGGTGTATAGGTAGAAAGAAAGAAAGATAGATAGATAGATAGGGATACGTGTATAAACAGATAGATAGGAGGAGAGGTAGATGTATATAAAGATAGATATTTAGATAGATAGATCGATAGATAAACAGATATAAAAGAAAGACAGATACATAAATAGATAGGAAGATAGTAAGATAGATAGATAGATAGATAGACAAATAGATATAAAAGAAAAATAGATACATAGATATACAGATAGATAGGAGGATAGAAAGATAGATAGGCCGATAGATGGATAGACCGATAGATAGAGAGAAAGATGGGTGTATAGATAAGCCGGTAGGTAGGCAAGCAGATTTACAGCATGAGTGTGTTTGCCAATATATATCATGATAAAATTCGAACAGCTGAAAAATGTCGCCCCGGGGAAAAGCGGCCATGCATATAAATCATTGATTTTAACAGCCTCTTCAAAATAAAGAGGTTGAAGGTGCTGCGTTTTATTTCCTCTTGAAATTGTCTCCTGAATTTGTTATTATTGGTATCCTTATCATCATCGTCTTTATTATCGTGATTTATCTTTATTATGATCTTTTGTTGATTATGATATGGAATTTATTTTCGTTTTATCTATGGCTGTGTTTATGTGGATCCATGGCTACTGTCTGACGGGCTGTCTATTTTATTTATTTTTCTATTCATCTAGATAGAGAAATATATAAAGAAAGATATAAAGAAATAAAAATGAAAAAAAACTATGAGAATTTTAGGACCACTAAATCTATTTCAACAACGACAGAACTAAAAACCTAAATCCATAAAAAAAAAAAACTAATTAAAAACATCACGACCTCATCTTGCCAACTTTGACCTCCCATCACCATCTCTCACCATCACAAAACCCTACATGATATAGCGCGAGGGCGAATAAAGGCCAGAGTTTATCACAAGGGCAATGCGTCATAAGCTTTATCTCCCGTCTGGAAGTGATGACTCGAGTGAGAACAACATGGCACCCTCTCCTTCGCCTGCTTGATGTCGACTGCTTATCAACACTGGGAGGTGAGGTGTTCATGGCAAGTTACAAGGGAGGGGAGAAGAGATAACGAGGCGAGAGATGAGGGGTGCCTGGGTAAGGTACCGACATTAACATGCATGATGTGTTTGTGTGTGTTTGTGTGTGTGTGTGTGTTAGTGTTTGCGTATATGTGTGTCAGTCTTTGTGTGTGTGTGTGTGTGTATGTGTCAGTGTTTGTGTATGCGTATATGTGTGTCAGTCATTGTGTATGCGTCTGTCTTTGTGTGTGTGTGTATGTGTGTGTGTGTGTGTGTGTGTGTGTGTGTGTGTGTGTGTGTGTGTATAAGATTTATACAGAATACAGCAAATTTTTGATAATGTTTAATATTGCTATGTAATATTGATTTTATGAATTCTTTTTCTTCACTCCTTTTTTCGTTCTGCTAAAAATCATGAGTTTGTTATTAACAACATAAATTGGGACTTCTGCTCATGGCAATTCAATCACCGAATGGGCCAACTATGTTCTATGCAAGCCTTGATTATCGTCAACATATTAATTACATTACCACGGATCCTCAAAGGCAGACACTGTTTATTAACAATCTAATTATTAATCATATGTTTGACAACGTCGACAAAGATTGAACAATGATATTAATATAACGGCGTTGTGAACAAAAAATACATGCATGAACTGCAATTATAAGCAACCAACAAATTACATCTTCATGAGTATGTAGTTTTGTGTGTGTGTGTGTATGTGTGTGTGTGTGTGTGTGTGTGTGTGTGTGTGTGTGTGTGTGTGTGTGTGTGTGTGTGTGTGTGTGTGTGTGTGTGTGTGTGTGTGTGTACGTCCCCTGCGAGTATGCCCGCACTCGTTTATGTGTATTCATATGGTCGGTGTCTGTGATTCTTTGTGTATGTGTGTTTGCGTGTGGGTGTATTGTATATATATATATATATATATATATATATATATATATATATATATATATATATATATATATATATATATATATATATATATATACATATATATATATATATATATATATATATATATATATATATATATATATATATATATATATATATGTATATATATATATATATATATATATATATATATATATATATATATATATATATATATGTATACATATACGAATACATACGTATATTCACACTATCCCTCCCGTCAGATCACCTCGCCAGGATACACATCCTCGTACCAACCCATCAGCGTGTGATTCTGAGAAGGATTACTTCGTTTTTTCTTCTTTTTTTCCAAATTTAGGGCGATCCGTACAAGATTCAGATTCTCATTTTATTTTGAAAACTCTGACCTTCTCTTTGTCTCGGCTGAAGTGATGCCTCGAGACACTATCAATGCCTATTACTAAGGCAGTTTTATGCATGAGGCATTTTCTTTTGTTGTTTCTTCTGTCGGTGTATTGTTCACTTTAGGATATTTCCCTGAGGCATCTTTCTCACTGATGTATTTCACGCTAAGCTCTCTCTCTGGCTCTCTTTCTTTCTTTTTTCTCTCTTTTTCTCTTTTTTTTCTCTCTCTTTCTCTTTCTTTCTTTTTTCTCTCTCTTTCTCTCTTTCTCTCTCTCTCTCTTTCTCTTTCTCTCTCTCTCTCTCTCTCTCTCTCTCTCTCTCTCTCTCTCTCTCTCTCTCTCTCTCTCTCTCTCTCTCTCTCTCTCTCTCTCTCTCTCTCTCTCTCTCTCTCTCTCTCTCTCTCTCTCTCTCTCTCTCTCTCTCTCTCTCTCTCTCTCTCTCTCTCTCTCTCTCTCTCTCTCTCTCTCTCTCTCTCTCTCTCTCTCTTTCTCTCTCTCTCTCTCTCTCTCTCTCTCTCTCTCTCTCTCTCTCTCTCTCTCTCTCTCTCTCTCTCTCTCTCTCTCTCTCATACTCTCTCTCAAACACTCTCTCGTACTCGCTCTCTCTTCATCTCCATCTGTCTCTTTATCGCTATTTTGTTAATATCATTATTTTTATCATCATAATCTCCTCTATTCACTATCCCTGTCTTTTCTCTTTAAACCACTTTCTCTTAATTTGTCATGTTTCTTCTTCCTCCTCCTCTTCTTCCTCTTCTTCTTCTTATCCTGTTTTTGCCGTTTCCCTTTTCTTCTCCTCCTCCATCTCCTCCTTCCCATTTTCGTTCCCCTTCTCTTAGTCTTTCTACCCCCATCCGTTTTAATTTTCCTCTTTCTCTTCTTCCTCTATATCCTTCTCTTTCTCCTCCTTCCGCATTTCCTCTTTATTTTTACCTATCACCTCTATCTCCTCTTCTTTCTCTCCTCTTCCCCTTCTTTTTTCTTCTCTCTCTCGTCCATCTTCTTCTACTCCTTCTCTTTTATTTTTATTTCCTCCACATCCTCCTCCTATTCTTCCTCTTCCTCTTCTTCCTCTTCCTCTTCTTCTTCTTCCTCCTCCTTCCCCTCTTTATCCTCCTCCTCTTTTATTTTGTATTGTACTTTCTCGATTTTTTATGTGTACGTTTATGTGTTTGCTTGTGTGTGAGTGTTTTTTTGTGTGTGTGTTTGTTTGTTTGTTTGTTTATGTGTGTGTGTGTGTCTATGATTGTGTGAATGTGACTGTATGTGTTTGTATGTGTGTGAGATTGTATGTCTTTGTCTATATTTGTGTGTGCGTGTGCGTGTGCGTGTGTGTGCGATCTAAAATCTTCCTCTCATGTTAAAGAAGAAGGAGAGGAAGAAAAAGAAGAAGAAGGAGAATGTCTCCAGCAGGTTCACTCACAAGGGATTGTCTGCATCGTTGGAGCGCGTGTGGACTTGTCTCTCGAGGTTCATCGTTTTGAATGGTTAGTCTAACCTCCCTCCCTCCCTCCTTCCCTCCCTCTATTCCTTCCCTCTCTCTTTCCTTCCCTCAACCTCTCTTTCTTTCTATCTATCTCTATCTCTGCCTATCTCTATCTCTATCTCTCCTTTCCTCCCTCTATCCCTTCCTCTCTCTTTCCTTCCTCTCTCTTTCCTTCCCTCTCTCCCTCCTTCTCTCTCTTCCTATTTCTATTCTTCTTTCCTTTCTTCCCTCACCGCCTCCTTCTCTCTCCCTTCCCTTTTCTCCCTCCTCCGTCCCCTCATCAGTCCCCTCCTCCCTCCTCCATCCCCTTCCCCTCCATCCCTCTCTCCTGCTTCTCCCTTCCCTCTATATCCCCCTTCCCATTTTCCTCCCTTCCATCCTCCTTCGCCTTTACCTTCTCCTTCCTTCCCTGCTCTTCCTCCCTCCTCCGTCCCCTCCTCCCTCTTCCTTCCCCTTTCTATCCTCCTCCCCTGCCTCCTCCTTCTCCTTTCCCTCCCTTCCTTCTCTTCTCCATCTACCCACCATCTTTTTCCCGTCCTCCCTACTTTCTCTTCTTTCCTTCTTCCCTCCTCCTTCCTTCTCCCTTCCCTCCTCCTTCCCTCCCTCCTTGTCTAACCCAGGAGTGAGTCGATCCTTGTGGATGCTTTTAGAGTGGTCTCGTAAGCGTGAAAGAGGAGACGTTACGTTGTTCGAGCGTGCAGGGAGCGTGTAAAGCGGAGGTCCTTCACCCTTCCCCTACCCCCCTTCCTCCCCTTCCCCTACCCCTCCTCCTCCCCCCCCCCTCATCCCCTCCTCACTTCTCCATCCTTCCTCCTTCCCCTACCCCTCCTCCTTCCCCTACCCCTCCTCCTTCCCCTACCCCTCCTCCTTCCCCTACCCCTCCTCCTTCCCCCTCACCCCCTCCTCACTTCTCCATCCTTCCTCCTTCCCCTACCCCTCCTCCTTCCCCTACCCCTCCTCCTCCTTCCCCTACCCCTCCTCCCCCCCCTCTCTATCCCCTCCTCGATACCGTTTTACCCTCATCCTATTTCCCCTTATCCTATTTCCACTTCTTTGTTTACTTTTCTATTTCTTTCGTCTGTTTCCTTCTCATTTTCTTCCTTTTTTTCTCTCATCTTCCCTCTCCCCCATTCTTTCGGCTCCCTTCCTCTTTACTCCCTCCTTTTCTCCTCTTCCTCTTCCCTCCCTCCCCCTCCCTTTCCCGTTATACCTTCCATTTTTCTTCTCCGATTTTCCTATCTTCCCCTCCCCTTCTCCTCCCCCTTCCCCCTCTCTTACATCCCTCTCCTTCCCCTCCCCTTACAACCCTCCCCTTTTCCTCCCTCTCCCCATCTTCCCCCCCTCCCCCTCCCCCTCCCCATCTTTCCTCCCTCCCCCTCTTCCTTCTTCCCCTTCCCCCTCTTCCCAATTCCCCCTCTTCCCAATTCCCCCTCCCCCTCTTTCCCCTCCCCCTCCCCCTCTTATTTCCCCCCCCATCTTCCTCCTCCCCCTCCCCTTCTTCCCCCTCCCCCTAGCTAAAAAATACTTCGTTACGTTCACTGGCAACACGCAAGGAGGCGGTCACAAAATGCGTTTTCTGATGGCGTTTGGGAATTGTTTGGTCTTGTTTTGTTTTTGTTTTTTCGTGTTTGTTTTTGGTGGGGGTGTTGTCTGTCTGATTTTGATGTTCATCTTTTGATCTCTCTTCCTCTTTTTATTTTTTTCTCTCTATTTTTATTTCTCTTTCGCTCTCTCTCTCTCTCTCTCTCTCTCTCTCTCTCTCTCTCTCTCTCTCTCTCTCTCTCTCTCTCCTTCTCATTCTCTTTATCTTCGTACTTTTATTCCCGTACTGAGTTATAGCCTCATTTATTCATATATATATGACTATAGATACTAAAAGATATTTATCTCCGTCCACGATAGTGTGTGTGTGTGTGTGTGTGTGTGTGTGTGTGTATGTGTGTGTGTGCGTGATCATGTATCTGTGTGTTTACACATATACCTATATGTATGCATATGCGTCCTAGTGTGCATCCCAAGCCACTTTTTAAACCAGCCATGAAACCCGGAATAACACCGTTCCTCCCTCCGATATGAAAGCCAGCCACACCGACCTCAGAGCAACCCAGGATACCAGAAGAACTAGAGAGAGAGAGAAAAAAAAGACCTGGTCGTTCTGCTTTAAAAGGAAATGTGCGATAAAAAAAAAAGAAGAAAGAAAAAAAATGAGGGAGTGGGGGGGAGGGGGGAGGAGAGGAGACGCAAAAGTCGAGTGGAAAGACTCGAACAGGAGTTGGGAGTTGAATAGCGTTGCGAGACTTGACTCAGCAGTCTTGTGGCGCAGAAGATGAAAAAAATATGTATATGTCGTGGTAACTGTGGATGTGGTTTATTTGTTTTTAATGAATGAGTGAGGGAGTGAATGAATGGTAGGGTTTTTATGAATGTCTTTTTTTTATTTTGTGAAGGAATGGGTATCGGTTATTTATTATTTTTTTAAGATAAGAATTTGTTAAGTTTTGAAAAGCAGATCATTGGGATATCATATGCAAAGACAAAAATAAAAATAGGTAATTCACGATTTACCAGTTATTTCATGTTTCATATAAAATGAAAAGCAATGTATTTTCCTAAAGTAGAAATTTCTTTGTGATCATTAGATACATTATGAATATCATATTTGACTCATCAATAGATTTCATTATAGATCTATTGTAGACCAATAACGAAATTTAACAGTACATGTGCCATGGCCAACCCACCCATAAATTTTCATCACAATCTGTCCGTATTTTTTTCGCATTATCTCAAGGCACACCAAGATAGCAACCGACAGATGAAACACAAATAATAATAATAATAATAATAATGATAATAATAATAATAATAATAATGATAATAATAATAATAATAAGAATAAGAATAAGAATAAGAATAATAATAGAAAATATACTTAACAAATGAGTAAAATTCATCATAAACAAACATAAGTTCCTCTAATTAGATATTGATCATACATGTAAATATAGAGAAATGTAATGAAAAAAAAAAAAAAAAAAAAAAAAAAAAAAAAAAATATATATATATATATATATATATATATATATTATATATATATATATGAACGACCAAAAAAGTATAAGCAATCAAATAAGTAAAGTTCTATAAATCACATAGACAAATAAACAAACAGAATGACAAAAAGAAAGACAAATGAATTTAATTATTAAAAAGACTTTCAGTAATAGTATAACGAACCTGTTGAATATACGATATTGTCCACGAGAGATTATGCATTAGCATTGCAAAGGTGATTCTGCAATTAAGATATACATATAATGAGAGCCTTAATGAGATGTTCTGCAAATTCATTAAAACGTGAGTAGGAATTAGTTCCTCCTAAGAAATGTAAAATATGATAATGCAAATTATTTAAATCGTTATTTCAGTTAAGAGAGACAGGGAGAGAGAGAAATTTAAATGGAAGTTTGAATTTATTTAGTCAAACAAGTATTCAAATACATTATTTTTGATCTGATCAGTCTTTTTTGGTGACATGTTGCGTATTAAAAAGTTAAAAATTATACACTGTCTATGACATAAGACCATACAGAAAAGAGACATATAACAGAGAATAAGAGAGAGGTGGGGGGGGGGGGGGAGAACACGAAATGAAGTAACATACAAATAGAAAGACGGGAATCATTCCCAACCCTTTCCACGTACTGTATAGAACAGGCATATATCTACCAGGTGATTGGATACGCTCGGGGAGGGGGGGGCGGTGGCCAGTAGGTGTGTGTGTGTGTGTGTAGAGGGGGTGGGGGGGTATCGGGTTGCCAAATAAAAAAGAAGTGTTATTTGTCGTCATAAAACGGTAGCGAGGTATATCAAAGACTTTCGTTCTTTTTAGACCTTTCTGTCCCTACTTTTTCATTCGCTTTAGTGTTTTCTCCTTTGAAGATGAATGCTAAATTCTGTTTTGAGAGACCTTTTCTTTGATCTGAAAAAAAAGTCAATACATCAGACTACCAAAATTGCGTGTCACCTTTTCCGTCATTCTTTCCCTTTTTTCTCTTTGTTTTGTTTCTCTCTCTTTGTTTCTCTCTCTCCCTCTCTCTCTCTCTCTCTCTCTCTCTCTCTCTCTCTCTCTCTCTCTCTCTCTCTCTCTCTCTCTCTCTCTCTCTCTCTCTCTCTCTCTCTCGCTCTCTCTCTCTCTCTCTCTCTCTCTCTCTCTCTCTCTCTCTCTCTCTCTATATATATATATATATATATATATATATATATATATATATATATATATATATAGGCATACACACACACACACACAATACATATGTATAACTATCTAATTATCAATCTATTTATATATATATATATATATATATATATATATATATATATATATATATATATATATATATATATATATATATATATATATATATATATATGTATATATATATATATATATATATATATATATATATATATATATATATATATATATGTATG
>BOPN01000865.1:20000-22500 GCA_017312705.2 Penaeus japonicus | reverse complement strand
GTGAATTGAGGTGTGTAATCTGCTTATGGAGATGTTAGAAACCCTTTGAGAAAAAATCATAGCTTTTTTTTCTTTTTTTAATTCCTACAGATTCGGAGAAAAAAATACGAAACATTTTGCAATGCTAATTCAATGTAATACACGTGTTCGAATTAATCACTAGCTTAACAGGATACATTCGTTATTTATTTTTATTTCTATTTTTTTTCTTGCGTGAAATACTACGTCATATCCATTTTTTTAGAGTGACGAAAACAACATAAAACAAGTACGAGTTACATCGCTGTTAAGTCTCTGCCGTGCCCACGAAAAGAAGTACTTCCCTCAGCCGCCCATAAAAGTCTCTTAAATGGTGATAAAGTGACGAAGATTCGTTATGGGCGTGGAGGGGGAGGTGAGAATAGGAGCAAGCGCAAGTCAGAATATAGTGTATGTATCTCCTTCATGTTTATTTAGGGGTGTTTCCGTCTTATGTCACCCTGTATGGGGTTTGGGTTCCCTTTGTGGAGGTTAAGGGCTTTTGTCACTAACACTTGCTCTTTTCGTTTCCTTCTCCTTCCCCTTGCCTCCTTCCTATCTACTTTCCTCCTTTCCCTTCCCATCTCCTTTCCCCCGCCTCCTTCCCCTTTCTTTTCCTCCTTTCCCTTCCCATCTCCTTTCCCCCGCCTCCTTCCCCTTTCTTTTCCTCCTTTCCCTTCCCATCTCCTTTCCCCCGCCTCCTTCCTATCTCCCTTCCTCCTTTCCCTTCCCATCTCCTTTCCCCCGCCTCCTTCCTATCTCCCTTCCTCCTTTCCCTTCCCATCTCCTTTCCCCCGCCTCCTTCCTATCTCCCTTCCTCCTTTCCCTTCCCATCTCCTTTCCCCCGCCTCCTTCCTATCTCCCTTCCTCCTTTCCCTTCCCATCTCCTTTCCCCCGCCTCCTTCCTATCTCCCTTCCTCCTTTCCCTTCCCATCTCCTTTCCCCCGCCTCCTTCCTATCTCCCTTCCTCCTTTCCCTTCCCATCTCCTTTCCCCCGCCTCCTTCCTATCTCCCTTCCTCCTTTCCCTTCCCATCTCCTTTCCCCCGCCTCCTTCCTATCTCCCTTCCTCCTTTCCCTTCCCATCTCCTTTCCCCCGCCTCCTTCCTATCTCCCTTCCTCCTTTCCCTTCCCATCTCCTTTCCCCCGCCTCCTTCCTATCTCCCTTCCTCCTTTCCCTTCCCATCTCCTTTCCCCCGCCTCCTTCCTATCTCCCTTCCTCCTTTCCCTTCCCATCTCCTTTCCCCCGCCTCTTCCTATCTCCCTTCCTCCTTTCCCCCTTCCCACCTTTTCCCCCGCTCCTTCCTATCTCCTCCTCCTTTCCCTTCCCATCTCCTTTCCCCTGCCTCCTTCCTATCTCCCTTCCTCCTTCCCCTTCCCATCTCTCCTTTCCCGCCTCCTTCCTATCTCCCTTCCTCCTTTCCCTTCCCATCTCCTTTCCCCCGCCTCCTTCCTATCTCCCTTCCTCCTTTCCCCCGTCGACTTCTCCTCGTCTTTCCAATTTGCTTTTTTTTTTTTTTCTTGAGCTTCTTCTTTACTTTTTGTTCTCTTGACTGTATATTATCCGTCGTCATTTTTTTTCTCTTCATCTTCTTCTTCTTCTCCTCCTCCTTCTTCTTCTACTTCTCCTTGTACATATAGAGAGAGAGAGAGGAAGAGAGAGAGAGAGAGAGAGAGAGAGAGAGAGAGAGAGAGAGAGAGAGAGAGACGTGTGTGTGTGTGTGTGTGTGTGTAGGTAAAATATATATTTTCTTCCTTTTTTTGCGTCTCTCTCCAATTCATTGTTTTGTTTTTTAGTTTCCTCTCTTCATTATGCTCCCTATTTATAATTTTTTTATTTCCTTTGCATATAATCTTTTTCATAAGCAGGTCTTGGTAGGGGACCATTATTATCATCCTATTATCCCCTCTCTTCATGCTTTCCTTTTCCCCTTCGTTCTATCCCCCCCTCTCTCTCTCTCTCTCTCTCTCTCTCTTTCTCTCTCTCTTCTCTCTCTTTCTCTCTTTCTCTCTCTCTCTCTCTCTCTCTCTCTCTCTCTTCCTCTCATCCTTCATCTATCCTCCCCGTGGACCTCCTTCGACTACTCTTCATTCTCCTTATCTTACTGGGCTTCTTTCTATCCTTTCCCCTTTATTTTATCTGCTTCTTCTTTCACCTCTTCTTCTTCTTCTGCTTCCCCTTTCCCCTCTCCTCTCCCTCCTCCCTTTCTCCACCTCATCTCCCTCTCCCTCTCCCACTTCCCCCATCCTATCCTCCCTTTCTTCTCTCTATCCCGTTCCCCATCTCTTCTTATCCATCCCTCTCCCCCCGTTTCCTCTTCCTCTTCTTTCCTGTTTCTCTCGGACAAGAAGATGCTTTCGTCTCGTCACCAGATTCTTCCTCTGATGTTTCACTACCTCATTCATTAACCTCTGAGCTTCGTCCCTCTCCACACACGCAGACATACATATACACAAACGCTCACATACACACACGCACACACA
>BOPN01000865.1:10000-17500 GCA_017312705.2 Penaeus japonicus | reverse complement strand
GTAATATTGAAAACAAAAATGATCATATCGCAAGAAAGATACTAGCGATGAAGGATATAAGCAAACAAATAAACAAAGCAAAATCTTCAACAAGATAAAAAAAAAAAAACTTAAAGTCTTTACCTCGTATCCTACCATCCCTACTACCCTACCCCCTACCCCTATCCTACACTTAGTCTGCCTGTCTCACCTCCCTTACTGACCCCCACTACTCCCTCACACACAACCACGCATTCAACCTACATCTTCCTCTCATTTTCTTATTCCTCCGAACTCACCTACCCACCTCCCTACACCCTCCTTCACTGACCTATCCACACGTCCTCCACTTCGCTTACTTACACATCATTTATCCACCTACACAACCTATCTACCTCTTGCTTCGTCGCTACCTATTTCCTTATCACTTTTACTCATTCCCTTCAATACAATAGTGAGAAAGAGGCAACCCCCCCCCCCCTAAAAAGAAAAGACAAAAATAAGGGACAAAGAAAAATACCACAGAAGTGAAATAGGCCTACCTGACTGGGCGCGCGCGATCAGCACTTTCTCGGCTGGTGAGGGGAATCCCCGGAGTTACAGCCCAGGAAGACAAATGAGGCTATAGCGGCCTAGAGAAGAATGTGAAATAACGCATAACAACAAGGAAAGACTAAAATAAAGAGGGTGTAAGACGAAAAGGAGATATAAGAAAATGTAAGATAAAGATGTACATGCTTAAGAAACAAGGTGTTTAAAGTTAGAATTAGGATGTATTAAACGTAAAAAAGATGTGATGTTAAGATACATGACCGTAAAAGACGATATAACTCTAAAAAACGGAGAGAAAAGATATATAAACTAAAGGAAAGAATTAATGTAGGAAGATGAGTGCATCAAAGTGTATAGTGAATAAATTAAGATAAGGATAACGCAAAATAGATATATGTTTAAATGTAAAAGGGACAAAATATCTGAGATCATATAGTTAGAAATAGTTAGTTAAAATATAAAGTGAAGAAGATCGAAAAATATGTAAATGTTTCTTTTATATTTCACATTGTTATGAGAGTGATAATAACCTTGGTTGATGAGAACAAACATTCAATTAAGACAAAGACAAAAAAAAGGAAAAAAAGCAACACTATGACGATACCAATTACGCACGTCGGAAAACTTTGGCTGGAAATTAGAAAGAAATTAGAGAGGAAAACTTTAACCCAAATATGCTCTTTGGAAACTTTAATCGTGTGAGCAAGTGTCAACACAATTACTTCATTAATTTGGTTCTCTTCTGTTTCTTCTCCTTCTGTTTTTTTTTTTCTGTTTTTTTTTTTTTTTTTTTTTTTTTTTTTTTTTTTTTTTTTTTTTTTTTTTTTTTTTTTTTTTTTTTTTTTTTTTTTTTTTTTTTTGGTTAGGTTTCTTTCAGTTTTCTGGGTTCTTTTTAAGAAATGTTGGGGTGTGTAAATAAGAATGTCTCTTAGATTTCCTCTCTTTCTCTCTCTCTCTCTCTCTCTCTCTCTCTCTCTCTCTCTCTCTCTCTCTCTCTTTCTCTCTTATCTCTCTCTATCTCTTTCTATTTCTCTCTCTCTCTCTTTCTCTCTCTTTCTCTCTCTCTTTCTCTCTCTCTCTCTTTCTCTCTCTCTCTCTTTCTTTCTCTCTCTCTCTCTCATTCCAAAATCAACAACAGCAACAATGATGAATATGATAATGGTAATGATAATGATAATGATAATGATAATTATAATCATTATAATACTAGTAATGATAACAACAATAACAATGAGGATGATCATAGCAAAAATATTAACAATGATAATGATAACAATATCGATAATGATATTAATAATGTTAAGAATATCAATAATGACAAAAACAAAAACTATGGAAATAAGGAAAAACAATGATAATAAAACCATAATAGTATTGATGATAATGACGATAATGACAATAATAATGATAATGACAATGATAATATCATTGATAATAAAAACGATAATGATAATCATAACAATAACGATGATGATAATGATGATGACGGTGAGTATCTAAATCTATGACCCTTTCTTACATTGCACTTCAAAGCAGAAAAGTTTTCTCTCTTTAGTTTAGTTTAGTTTAGTCTAGTTTAGTTCTTCATTGACCACCCTAGCTAACTGCGGGCAAGCTTTGATACATTGATGTAGGGTCATGACACTGTTGATAACATTATATTACAAATTAAGGTAATAGCATGAATATAGTCTGTAGTATATCAACTATTGAGTTTGTGGGTGCTGAATCATTTTTTGTTTGTTTGTTTTTTTAGCTGGAATGATGTCTTAGGTTGAAATCTTGACGTTATGGTTTTGCAGATATGATTATTACGTAGTGAACTGGTGAAATATATTATCTTAAATCTTGATTTACGCAATTAAAAGGGTGCATGTTATGATATCCTTTAGGTTAAGCATCCCGTTATTGCAACATTTAGATACACCAGAGACAGATCATTATTTTTATGATAATAACCGTTGTGAACACTCAGATGATGGTTTTGACTGTAAGTAATATTGAAAACAAAAATGATCATATCGCAAGAAAGATACTAGCGATGAAGGATATAAGCAAACAAATAAACAAAGCAAAATCTTCAACAAGATAAAAAAAAAAAAACTTAAAGTCTTTACCTCGTATCCTACCATCCCTACTACCCTACCCCCTACCCCTATCCTACACTTAGTCTGCCTGTCTCACCTCCCTTACTGACCCCCACTACTCCCTCACACACAACCACGCATTCAACCTACATCTTCCTCTCATTTTCTTATTCCTCCGAACTCACCTACCCACCTCCCTACACCCTCCTTCACTGACCTATCCACACGTCCTCCACTTCGCTTACTTACACATCATTTATCCACCTACACAACCTATCTACCTCTTGCTTCGTCGCTACCTATTTCCTTATCACTTTTACTCATTCCCTTCAATACCTACCCAACCGCACGATTTCCCCTCACCTGCCTACCTACATAGCTCACCTGTATACCATCCCCTCACCTGAATACTTATCTAATTTACCTACTTACACCCCTCTCCAACCTACATACTTCACCTACACACCCTTACCCTTCCTCTCCTACCCCTACCCCCCCCTTCCCCCCCTCCCTTCCTACCCACCCCTTCCCATCCACACCCTACCCCCTCCCCCTTCCTATCTACCCCCTCCCCCTTCCCACCTCCCCCTTCCTCTCTGGCTCCCTCCCCTTTCCCCTCCCCCTTCCCATCTACTCCCTTCTCCCCTCCCTTCCTACCCACCCCTTCCCATCCACACCCTACCCCCCTCCCCCTTCCCCTCTACCCCCTCCCCCTTTCCCCTCTACCCCTTCCCTCTCCCCCACCCACCCACCGCACCCACCTCCCCACCTCCAAAGCACCAGAAGGTTTCGTGTATATCAGGTGGAAACACATTTTCCTCCCCGGGAAACATGGCCGACTCCGCTGCCTGCCGTTCCAGCATCAATTTAACTCCGATTAACACTTCGAAAACAAATTTCACGCGAGGGGGGTTGCCGTTTCGTTAATATTTGCGCAACCGGGGAATTTCACACTAGGAAGAGCGTTGGTGTGCCTGCCATATCATACGTATGCACTCGTTGGTATGCATGGCTACGTGGAGACAAAAAGAAGCGTAAACAATGACTGGGATAAACAAGGAATTGCGTAGACAAGGAATGACATAAGTAAGGAATATACACAAAGGGTAAACAAACAAAAAGGTAAACAACTGGTGTCGTAAACAACGAACAACCTTAACTAAGAGCTGCGTAAACAAAAACAAAAAAAACACAACCAAGGAATGGGATGCAAAAAGAGAATAAGTAATGACGTAAATAAGAAGAGTGTAAACAAAGAAAATCATGACAAAAATATTGAAAACAGGGAATACGATAAACAAATATAAGCGAAAACGATGAATAAGAAACAAAAAACAAACAAAGAATAGCACAAACAAACAATACCGTAAACAGAGAACATCTCAACCAAGCAACAACGTAAACAACAATAAACATAAACAAGGAAGACCATAACACAAAATAGGTAAACATGGAATATCATAAAGAAGGAATAGCATAACGAAAGTCTATAGAAATAAACAAAGCAAAAACGCGTAAGCAAATAATATTACAAGCAAAGTACTTTCAATTTCTAACTGAGCATTTGAATATGATGGATAAATAGAAAGGTAGATAAATAGACGAATAGATAGATGGGTAGATAATAGATGATTAGATAAATAGGTAGATAGAGGATTAGATAGATAGATAGAAAAAGAGTTGTATAGATAAATAGATAGATATATACAGATAGATATACAGAGAGATAATTAGATAGATAGATTTGTAGATAAACTGATGGCTGGATGGAACCCAATATATGTGGACAGACAGAGGAGCGAATAGATAGAGATAGTCTCGCTAATTAATAGGTCAGACATGGGATGGACAGATTGATAGGTAGAAAGGGAGATAGATAGCGAATCATTCAATCTTGATTAAGTTAATCTACAATAGTATAGATTGGTTTTACCTTGTATCAGTTTATGTTATATCATATACCATATATGGTGTGTTCTAATTTTGTATATTTGCTAATATTATTTTAACATTCATGATATCATGATATACTGCACTTCTTTGTCTTCGAGTATTTTCGTCAATTTTGTAAATTTTGGGTTTCGTTTTTGTTTTTTGTTTTTGTTTTTTTGTTGTTGTTTTTTAATCTTGTGTTTATGGTCCGAATATGAATGTTAATTACTGTGTCGATGCGTTTCCAGCTGTTTCAACTTCAGAATGTGTGTTAAAGCAAAAAGAAGCAAACATTTTGAAATGAAAATATATGTTTGTTAGGCGTATACTGCAAATGAAAAGAGTGTGGTGTGTTTGTTTGTTTATGTGTTTGAATGAGTGTGTGTATGGGTCTTTGCATGGTTGCATGGGTATGTGTGTTGACGGTTGCATGAGTGTGTGTATGCGTGTTCGCATGAATTTGTGTGTTTGTGTGTATATAACACATATCCTGAGTTATATTTCCATGCAGTTCCACGATGCTACGTAATTCGAAAATGCAAAATAGAAAATCATTCAAAAGACAAACAAATCGAAGCCTCTGATTTACACTACCTCTGTATTAACCACTAACACCATTTTTTTTTTTTTTTTTTTTTTTTTTTTTTTTTTTTTTTTTTTTTTTTTTTTTTTTTTTTTTTTTTTTTATCCATATGTTTCCTCTTTTCCAAAATTCTTCATAAACCCGATACCCTTTTGACCTCCCCAATTCTCACCAGCAATGAACACGTCGATGTTATACATTTTTTTCCCACCCAATATGTAGTAAGGGTAGAAATACGTGTATTTATTCAGTGGTGATGCCCAGGCTTGTGATAGCGATATAAACCGTCTGTCAAGTGTAACCTGTTCCCTGTTCGACTGATTGTCTGAGGGAGAAAGAATGGATTGGGCGAATGGTAAAAAAAAATCCTTTTTGGTAATATTGTTATGTTTATGTGATGTATGTTCGTATCTTTACATATTTGGCTCCTTGTTGGTACTGTTTTTATATGTGATGTATGTGAGTATCTTTGTATATCATTATATATTTGGTAATACTTGTTAAGTGGTTCGTTTTGGTGATATTATTTCTAAATATGGTATATGTCATTATCATTACATGGTATTATGTACTCAGTAATTAATGAGCAGTGATCTGTTTTGGTAATACTGTTTCTGTATATATGTTGTTGTTGTTTGTTTGTTTTTATTGCAGTTTCATCTTTATTTCGTCTCCTTTTTTAAATCTTTCAATGGGAACATTTTGTTCACATGCTTTTAGATGCGAAATTATATATAGGCCTATTTGACTTTTTCTTCCTTTTCTTCTTTCTCTCTACCATTAATGTTTTCTTATTTTCAAAATTAGACGATATGATAGTAGGGTTCATATGATAAATAGAGAATGACATAAATGTCGAAAGAAATTGAAAGCATAGAAATAGAGAGAGAGAGAGAGAGAGAGAGAGAGAGAGAGAGAGAGAGAGAGAGAGAGAGAGAGAGAGAGAGAGATCTGGAGCGAGGTAGAGAAATAGAGAGAAAGAGAGAGAAAAGGCGAGAAAGAGAAAGAAAATGAGAATGAGAGTAAGCGAGAGAGAGCATCAGCTCAGCCATCCATCCATCCATCTTGCCTTCTCCTCTTTCTCATCTACCTCAGAAACGAATCGCCGTAATTATTAAAATTTACCTAAACTTCTTAAAGCATTTATTTCCCCTCACCCATACATATATCAACATACATATTCAAAAATACCAATTTCAACACCAATCTAAATCATTCTACATTCCCAAAGAGTCTATTCTTAGATAGATAAAAGTGAGGTTACATGCAGTCCTTGTATGACCTCATGCGAAGACTTAGGCAATAGACCTATGCGAACCTCTGAGGATTCCTTTCCTGCTCTGTAACCTTTTTTCATGTGTGTGTGTATTTAGTTATTTATTTCTCGATATGTCTCCACATTTAGCTATCTCCCTGTCGATTTCTCTCCTCTTCTTCTTCTCCTACTTTTTATGTCTTTATATCTATATGTCTGTCCCTTTATATCTCCTTTTATTATTACGATTTCTGCTCGAATGAACCCCATTGCCCCTGTTTCACCTAGTTTCCGAAACCTCACTTCTCCCACTTGTTGCTCGCTCGAGCGTACTTCCATGAAAACTTCTGACTGAGCGATTGATTTTCTCTCTCTTTCTCTTCCCTCCTCTATCTCTCTCTCTCTCTCTCTCTCTCTATCTCTCTCTCTCTCTCTCTCTCTCTCTCTCTCTCTCTATATATATATATATATATATATATATATATATATATATCTGGATGGAACCCAATATATGTGGACAGACAGAGGAGCGAATAGATAGAGATGAGTCTCATAATTAATAGGTCAGACATGGGATGGACAGATTGATAGGTAGAAAGGGAGATAGATAGCGAATCATTCAATCTTGATTAAGTTAATCTACAATAGTATAGATTGGTTTTACCTTGTATCAGTTTATGTTATATCATATACCATATATGGTGTGTTCTAATTTTGTATATTTGCTAATATTATTTTAACATTCATGATATCATGATATACTGCACTTCTTTGTCTTCGATTATTTTCGTCAATTTTGTAAATTTTGGGTTTCGTTTTTGTTTTTTGTTTTTGTTTTTTTGTTGTTTTTTTTTAATCTTGTGTTTATGGTCCGAATATGAATGTTAATTACTGTGTCGATGCGTTTCCAGCTGTTTCAACTTCAGAATGTGTGTTAAAGCAAAAAGAAGCAAACATTTTGAAATGAAAATATATGTTTGTTAGGCGTATACTGCAAATGAAAAGAGTGTGGTGTGTTTGTTTGTTTATGTGTTTGAATGAGTGCGTGTATGGGTCTTTGCATGGTTGCATGGGTATGTGTGTTGATGGTTGCATGAGTGTGTGTATGGGTG
>BOPN01000864.1:375471-380471 GCA_017312705.2 Penaeus japonicus | reverse complement strand
TGGTTAGCGTTGCGATCCAGAGGAAGTAACACGGGTAATATGCTTCGGAGAATGTGCGGTTCTTGATGAAAGCGAGGCTGTAGATTCTGAAAATAGATTAGATTTATAAGCATGAGATAGCGGTGAAGTAATGTCAAAAAAAAAAATAATAAAAAAATAAATAAAGGGGGGGTTATTATCTTCACTTAGACGATTTTATATTTGTTAGTGACTGCGGTCGTTATAGAATGGCGCGAGATGTTGCAAAGTGTTGTGAAATTAGTTTTGTTGCTTTTGGAATCTCCATGTGGAATTTATATGATACAGGTTGGATATTTTTCTCTGGAAATTTTTTATTTATACAATCATAAACCTATTTTTTATTTCACTCCCTCAACCCTATAGCCATCTCTCTGTATTCATACAGTATTTGTGGGCGTTGGCGGAGGATTGGCGCTCTCCAGGTGGTTTCCAACTGATAGACTAAACACAAGAGGCAAGCAGACTCAAAGGACACAGGTACAGCATCAGGAAGTTGACGCCATGATTATCCGTATTTCGAATTTCAAACTATCTCCTGAAACCTTTTTTTGCGTTCCCTTTTTTTTATCTATGATCTAATCATTTTTAAAACAATTCGGCAAAAGTGCATGTTGGTGTTTCTCATTTCCCTCAGACACTGATTTCCTTTTTACAGATAATCATTATCATTATTATAGTTATGATCATTACTATCATCCTTATTATCATCACCATTATCATTGCATTATTATTATCATCACTTATTATCATCATTATTATCATCATGATCATTGCATTATTACCATCACTGCCATTATCATCAGTATCCTTGTTATTATTATTATTATCATCATCATCATCATCATCATCATCATCATCAGTATCATCATAACCATTATCATCACTATCCTGATCAATACCATTATCATCACCATTACAGTCGTCTGCAACAAAGAGATAGAATACAGTGACAAAATACCGATGATTATAGAATGACGAGACACAGACAGACGCAACGAGAGCAGTTCTTTACGAGCGTATAAATTTCACAAAAATTGCATGTTGCTTGTTATAATGGCCAGAGTATTTTCACGCATTATGCATACAGAAAAAAAAGGATGATTAAAAGAATGACATTTTGTTTTTTTTAAAGTCACTCTCTTGTAATATAGTGTTTTGGGAATGATTGTGATTATTATACGATCATATAAACATTATATATGCAATATTAAAAAGCTTTTGAGAATATCCATTTAGAAAAGGTGATTTTGCTCTTTTTTTTCTTTTTTTTTTAACCAAAGTTCCTTTTTTTTTCATACGCGATCTGCCGAATCATTCCGTGTCCATCTTTACGTGCAACATGCTATGTGCAATGACTGCTCTATGTTGAGTGGCTGTCGTCTTGATGGTGATAGTAGTAGTAATGATAATATTAACGATTGTAGCAATGATGACGATGATTGTGATGATAATACTGATGATGAAAATAATTATAATAGTGATAATCATTATGGTAATGATGGTATTGTTACTACTAATTATGATAATTGTAAAAGCAAAATGATAATAAAGGTATTAATGATAATAATGATAATAATGAGGATCTTATAAATTATGAAAATTATAGAAAATAATGATTATAGCAACAGTAATGATGATTATTAAGATAGTAATAGTAATGATGATTATGAAAGCAATAGTAATGATAATAATAACAAAAATAATGATTACGGTTAATAGTAATAATAATAATGATGGTGACAATAATAATGTTGATGATAATGACAATAATAATGTTGATAATGACAATTAATAATAATAATGATAATAATGATAATGATAATAAGGATAATAATAATAAGAAGAAATAATGGTGAAGATCATGACGATGAGGATAATAATGATAATAATGATGATAACAATACTAATGAACTTAATCAGAACAACTAAAACAATAATAAAAGTAATGATAATGATACTAAAAACAATTATAATTATCATGACAATTATCTATATCATAAAATTGGTAATAATAATGATAGTACTACTAATAATAACAGGTATAAATATCATGAAAAATTATGATAATACTAATAATTATAATGATAATAATGACAACAATAGTAATAATGATAACAATATTAATAATAACAACAACGCTGATTACGAAATAGATAACAATAATTATACAAAAAAAATAACATAATGATAATACTCTAATTCAAAGCATTTAAAATCTTTCCCACGAAGCCTGAAAAGGCAAATAACAGAGAGACCAAAGTACAACATGGCAACAAGCAAAATCAATTTCTCTTTGGCCCCGAAAGCACTTCCGCTGATCACCGGCGAAATGCATCACTGGACTCATTCCAAGCATGCAATTGCAGCGAGAGGAGAAAGAGGAGAGAGAAATGAGAGAAAGTTTTGACTACATCTCTTAATTACCTGCCCCCCCCCCCCTTGAAATGAATGGGCTCCTTGTACTGGTATGCTGTCGCTGTGTCGGAGGGGAAGCAATGAACCGGAATGGGTGGATGTTTTTGCAATGACCTCGGTGGGGGGGGGGGGGAGTGGGGGGAGGTTGGGCTGAATAAAGGACGGATATGATATATGATGTATATGCGTGTACGTATATATATATATATATATATATATATATATATATATATATATATATATATATGTATATGTCTGTGTGTATGTGTGTGTGTGTGTGTGTGTGTGTGTGTGTGTGTGTGTGCGTGCGTGTGTGTGTGCGCGTGTGCGAGTGTGTGCAATGGTAACAATAATGATAATTACAATGCTAATAGTAATGATGGCAATGATTAAAATAGGGATCATAACACTGATAATAATAATCATAATTCAATGATGATATTCTTAATAAGATCAACAATGATATCAATGATGATAACAATAAGATTAACAATGATAATAATTGTAACAATAATACAAACAATAACAACAACAAAGACAACAACAACAGTGATGATGATGACGATGACTTTCCCATCAATCATAATGTCTTCATTGTTGTTGTTGTTTTTCCGATCAAAATCCTGAATGACATAAATGATAATATCCAAATCAACTTGAACAGAAATAAAGATTAAAAGAGGAAGAAGAGATTTGATATGATTATCATCTTTATACCGGTTTAATGTTCGTGTTTTCTTTCTACATGTTAATTACAAATCAATTACATGAATTTATCATCGTCTTTTAGTTTACGGTGGACGCTTTTGAAATGTTAATTTCAGGTTGGAGGTACAGTCTATATTTTGAATTGATATATAAAGCGTATATATATATACATATATATATATATACATATATATGTACATATAGATACCATAAAAACACACACCTATTTAAATATGTGTGTGTGTGGGTGTGTGTGTGCATGTATGTATATGCATGTCTATGTACGTATGTAAAGCCGATATTTTTAAACATCTGGGTGGTGTAATACATAAAACTCTGCACAGTGAAACGTAATGCGATTGCATGCATTTGGTGGCACAAGCAATGACAATCGGCTACTTACCCTTTTGTCTGTAAACGGTTGCATTATGAGCAAGTGATGTTAAACGAGAAACAGTTTTACTTGTTTTGGTAATGTTCCCGCCAAATATTGTGTCCAGATCTATACAAAATATAACCTAATTGACTTAGAATATTACATGATATTTATCTCAATAATGCATTTAAGAAGAAATGTAAAGAATCTGATTCATATCAGAATTTGCATGTAATCTGTACAGACTAGATTAAAATAATATTTTTTTGAAATGAAACTGAACAAGTCATGGCCACTATTCGAACGAGCGAAATTGAACGAGGTGGCTGGTGGTTAAAAGTGTTTGCCTATTTTCATACGTATTTGTTATTACAAAGGTATTTCACATATATAGAAAACTTATATATGTAATCTATTTAGTTCTTGTAATGTTCGATTGTTAAAAGGATGCGTAATGGTGTAGAAGGAATTAAAAATTAAATAACGAACTGAGACCATACGCTGATTCCAACGCATGTATATACGTATGCATATATGTATTTATGTATACACATATACATATAAAAGATACTTTCACTCGCACAGGTGCACCAAAGAAAAGGGTTCATCTCATAATTCCAGGCGCGGCTCAAGTTTCTTCGACCCTTCCGGGGGGGCGAACGCGAGGAGCGAGCCAAGCGGGTCGGCGGCGGAGATGCGCTCGATAACCAGCAGCCGGAACCGCTCGGAAAGGAGTTTTTTTTCGCTATTTTTAGCAGGAAGAGAAAAAATTGAGAAGGAATATATTTTGAAAAAGAAAAGGGAGAAGGAAAATATGAATAAGTTTGATTTTTTTTTTCTACTCTCAACTTTTTGTTGTTATCGTCTTTGGGATTGGATGATAGCATTCGTTATTATTATCATTATTGTCGTTAGTATCATCGTGGTATCATTATCATTACCATTTTTATGCTTGTATCATTGTCATTACTATTATAATCATTATTAGTGTTATCATTACCATTTTTTATGCTTTTATCATTATCATTATTGTTATTATCCTTATTAGCATTGTCACGATTATGATATTTACCATTTTCATTATCATCATTATTATCCTCATAATCATTATCATTACCATCATTATCATTATCAATATCATCACCACCATCATCATTACGATCATCAACATGACCATCATTCTCACCACAAACATCGTCATTAAAACTTGCAACAACGTCATGTATATATATATTGCAACAACGTATTCCATATTTATCATCCAACTTTCCTAATCCGATCCCAAGAGATGCATGAGGGCGAAGGAGCCAGTCGAGGCCACACCTGGAGGATCGTTTATTTCCGTGTAAAGGTTTCTCGTTGCATGGACTGGTGAGCAATGAATTATGAGGGTGAGAGAGGGTGGGGGTGGGGGGTGGGGGAGAGAAAGGAAGGGGGAGGAGGGAGGGAGGGAAGGAGAGTGAGGGGGTAGGGAGGGGGG
>BOPN01000864.1:357971-362971 GCA_017312705.2 Penaeus japonicus | reverse complement strand
TTATAGAAGGTGATTGCGGTTAATTTAGATACAATCAACAATAATGATAATGATAATGATGATGATAATGATAGTAATCATGATGACCCAGAAACCTAAAATCTAACCATCAAAGCAATAACCGCGAAGGAAACATGACGTTCTTCATTCATACGACATTCATTCATGAATATTTACTCGGCGGAACCAAAAGTGAAAGTCAGTTTAATTATGTCCCTTTCCAGTGAGCGGTTCTGTAGAATGGGAGACTATCGAGTGAAAAAGACCTTCGCTCTATTAGGCTAACTGAGAAATCGGAGAGCATTTTCTTATTCTCATGCGGGTGAGAGCATGAGAAGGACTGCATGACGGAGTGTGGTTCGCTTGTCATGCATTATTTAAGGGAGAGTGAAAAGGGATTTCCCTCTTCGTTATCCGGTTAGTTTATTAGATCACCGTCTTTCTTTGAATTCATTAATTTTAAATATTCACTCCTTCAAATTTCACTGATATTTCCCAAAATAATATCCTAACCAATGTCACATATGCCGCGAATTTCACTCTTGAATTGAAGATATTTCCCAAATAGAATAAAGCAACATGACGCCGAGGGGAGAGGGAGAAGGGGAAAAGTGACCGTGAAGAGGCATGGGGGGTGAGTAATAGAGGGGAAAATAACTCATCACCATAAAAATACATATATGAAGATGCGAAAACACATATCTGGAGGTTGCAAGTAATAAAAAAGCAAGTCCTTGATCTTATCCAATCAACGTAATGCCCCAAACACCGCTGCATATCTTACTACGCCACAAGTTAACTGGGCCGTGCCTTGACGTGAGATGACATGAAGAGAAAAAAAAATATCCCCTCAAAAATATATTATATATGAAGATGCTAATACACACACCTGGAAGCTAGAAGCGATAAGAAACCTCGGTGTTATCAAAACAATGCAATCAATTTCCGAAGCACCGTTGCATATTGCTCGTCACAATTGCCTTGGCTTCGAACTTGTGCTTTCCGGAAGAGGCGTTTAAGTGATTCCCGGGATTGAGGGTGAAAATTTTATCTCTTTATGCTTGTAATTGATCCGCCTTATTTTGCATATATATTTCAATCTGTTGATATAGTTGATCTTTTTTTTTATAGATATATGAGCCCAAAGAGAGACGAAGATGGGGTGAGAATAACCTATGCTACCTCATCCTTTTGAGATGTAAGTAACAACTTGTTCCAATAAACTTGTCAGAGTAGTTGATGCGAGGCGGCGTCAGAGGAGGCGAGGGGAAACTAGGGAGAAAAAGGGGAAACAGAGACGTAAGAAGGCAGAAGGAAATGAGGGAAAAGGGGGGTACAAAGAAAGATGAAAAGAACGTGTTGGGAGAGGGAAATGAAGGGAGATGAAGAAAGGGGAAACTAAGACGTGAGGAGGGAGAGGGGAGTGGAACACAAAGGATGAGGGAAAGGGGAAAACGAAATGGGAAGGAAAATGGGGAAGAAACTAGGACGTGAAGGGGGAAAGGGGAAAGGAAAATATGGAGAGAAGTTTGAATGGGGAAAACAGAGAACCAGAGGGGAGTTGGGGGGAGTGGACTTGAGGGGAAGGAAGCAGAGGGGAAAAGAGTTACACATTCCGAACCAACAAATTCTGGAACAAGGCTGTATGTATATTATCAAGAGTATGTTATATATGACGTACCTCAACAAAGTTTAAAACATTTATTACTACAGAAACATATACGATGCCAATATATACACCTAGAAGCCAGAGTCGAGAAACAACTCCTTAATAACTACGTAACAAGTCCGCAAAACCTGAGTAATTTCTGCATAGTAACTGAACAACTAGTCCGTCATACCAGGATAACGACCTGAATTCCTTAACATTCCGCTTCAACAGTGCGAATAAACACAACCGTGAAGCTGACCTAGTTCGTGTCAGGTATCTGGTAACTGACCTCCAAGGATTAAGTGACTTTAATGAGGTGATAAGTAGCAATCACCCCCATTGTTCTGCGGCTGGGATATTTCCCGATCAATTAATTACCTGTCATTAATGAGGATAATGATACCTGAGCTATATTAGCCTACTTAGTCGTACACTTTCGTAGACGACACGATATGGGTGTCTGGAGCCTTAGAAATGCTTAGATAATGCTTAGACAAACGCCTTCACAGAAAATAGATCGTGTCATTTATATGTTTAGTATATCATGCTATATACATTTCATATAGTATCTGGACACGGTCTGCGCTAGTTGATTAATCATGCATTACCAATAAACACGTAGTCATATAAGTCAATAAGGATTAGTAAATGAAGCTGAACATTGATGGGTGACTAATGGTTGTGTTTTGAAAGTTATTTCTACGGTTACATTGGGCTGAGAATGCGTGCAATGTAGGATTAACAACACCCACACTGGCAAGTAGCATTTGATCGTAATGGTAGACCTATATCATCTACACAAAATATAAAGAAGACTAGTTTACTAAGTATTCATAGGAACATTAAGTAGATTAGAGTTAACTGGTTAGATTATTATCATTATTTAGTATTATTATTACTATTATAATAATCATCATTATTATCATTTATGTTGTTTTTTTAAGCCGGAAGAAAGGCAATATGAAATCTCATTCACGAGACAAGGAGTTATAAAAATCATCATAAAAACGTTTCTTTAAAAAATATATATTAAAGATAAAACAGTTGATTATAATTGTGATATCAATAAGGATAAAAACGATAATGCTAATGATAATGACGATAATGATAATATTGATAATAACAATATAGATAATAATGATGATGATAATGTTAATAATGATAACAATTAAATAATGATGATAATGTTAATAATGATAACAATTAAATAATGATGATAATGTTAATAATGTAACAATCAAATAATGATGATCATGATAACAATCGAATAATGATGATAATGATAACATAAAAAACAGGACTTTCTTCAGATAAACCAATCAGAGAAAAGGGAATTCGTACTCTAAAATAGCTACCTTGCCATTTCCTTAATTTTCAATACAAAAAAACTATTCAATTATAACGGTTATAAAAGCTCAGACCCCTCCTTAAAAGAAATGGCTCAAAAACTTTAGAACACGACAGTAAAATCGCACTTGAAAATCTCTCTTTTGGCAAAGGAGGGGGGGGGGGGTAGAGGAAGGGAGGGGGTAGAGGGAAAAGGGAGGGGGGGAGGTAGAGGGAAAAAGGGAGGGGGAGAGAGGTAGAGGGAATGGGGGAGAGTGGAGAGGAGGGAGTGAAGAGAAGTAGAGGGAAAGGGGAGGGTAGATAGGAGGGAGGTAGAGGGAAAGGGAAGGATAGCGAGGAGGGAGGGATGGATAGAGGGAAAGAGGAGGGTAGAGAGGGAGGGGGAGGGGATAAAGGGAAAGGGGAAGGTAAAGAGGAGGGAGACTGGAGGGTAGAGGAGTGGGAGGGTGAGGGTAGAGAGATGGAAGAAGGAGGGGGGGGGGGCGTCACGGTGGGTTGAGACGAGGAGAAAGTTTAGCGGAAGAGGCGGAAGAGGTGGTCGGAGAAGCGGACTGGAACACAGAACACGCGGGGAAGGGAGGTTAGGGGTGGGGGGAGAAGGGGGGGAGGGGGTAGGACCACACAGACCGCCGAACAAGTATCCTAGAGTCCTATCTAGGTCGTATTATCCCAAACAGGTCGTTCTGCTCTTAGCTAGTCGTCCTATCCTAACCATGATGTGCTACCCCAACCAGCTCGTCCTAACATAAACAAGTGGTTCTATCCCAACCGGATCGTCTTATCCTAACTAACTATGTTCTATCCTAACCATGTCGTCCTAATCCTAACGAAGTCGTTCTATCCTAACCGGGTCGTACCACACGACTGTTCCGTAATTGCTCGCCTGGAAATTGTGTCTTCAAGCACGTTGCACATATTATTCTTCCGCCTTTTATGTAGACCGCAAGTAGAGTCATTCTATTCTTGCCTAAACCCGCCCACGTGACACTCCCATGCTTGCAAAATTACGTCCTCTTCGGCCATTCTCCATTATCAATCCCATGAATGTCAATTATCAATCAGTTTTCATCTTTCTTTTTCATTATCATTCGCAATGTCTTTCTACCTTTCGTGCAACATCGCCCGAGCGAGTATCCTTGCACGTGTGATTATCCTAACCCCCCCTCACCCACACATCCCCCTCCCCCCTTCCCTTACTCTCTAAATCCTTATTTTGTTTCTTTACCTTCGTTTTTTCCCTCTCCCCTCCTTTCTCCTCCTCCCTATTCTTTTTTTTTCTTCTTCTCTTCGCTACCTCTTCCTTCTTTTCCATCTACGTCATATTCCCCTCTCACTTCCCTCCTTTTTTTTCTCTCTTTTTCTTCATCTCCCTTTCCCTCTCACTCTATCCTCCCCCACTCTCCCTTTCCCTCCCGTACTCCCTTTCCACCCTCTCCTCCCCTCCCCTCCTTTCATTTATTCCATCTACACCATTTTCCCTTCTCCCTTCCCTATCCCCCCTTTTTTCTTCTCCCTTTCCCTTTCCCTTTCCTCTCCCTAACCACTTTTTTTCTCATCTTCTCCCTTGATTCTGAACCCCCATTTTCTTCCCATATCCCTCACCCCTCCCTACCCCTCGTCTCCCTTCCCCCTTTTCTTCCTTTCCTTCACTCTTTCCCTTCCTCCCTTTCCTTCCTATCCACACCCTTCCCCTTCCCCTTCCACCTCTTCCCGACCACCCTCTCTCTTTCCTTCCACCTCCTCCTCCTCCTCCTCCCACCCCCCATTCCCTAGTCCCCCTTCCTCCCTCTCCTCCTCTGCCCATTCAAACCCTTCTTCCCACTCCATCCTAACTCCCCCCCCCATCTCCTCCTCCTCCTCCACCTCCTCCCTTCCTCCCGTCCTTCCTCTCCATTCCTCTTCACTTCCAACCTCTTCCTCCCACTCCCCCCTCCTCCCCCAATCCCCTCCTTTCCCTTCCAACCCTTTCTCCCCCCCCCCTCTATCCCTCCATCCCCTCCTC
>BOPN01000864.1:347971-352971 GCA_017312705.2 Penaeus japonicus | reverse complement strand
AGACAGAGAGAGAAAGAGAAAGACAGACACAGGGAGACAAACAGACAGACTGATAGACATCCAGAGAGAAAGATAAAGACAGAGAGAGAAAGAGAAAGACAGACACAGGGAGACAAACAGACAGACTGATAGACAACCAGAGAGAAAGATAATGACAGAGAGAGAAAGAGAAAGACAGACACAGGGAGACAAACAGACAGACTGATAGACAACCAGAGAGAAAGATAAAGACAGAGAGAGAAAGAGAAAGACAGACACAGGGAGACAAACAGACAGACTGATAGACAACCAGAGAGAAAGATAAAGACAGAGAGAGAAAGAGAAAGACAGACACAGCGAGACAAACAGACAGACTGATAGACAACCAGAGAGAAAGAGAAAGACAGACACAGGGAGACAAACAGACAGACAGATAGACAACCAGAGAGAAAGAGAAAGACAGAGAGAGAAAGATAAAGACAGACACAGGGAGACAAACAGACAGACTGATAGACAACCAGAGAGAAAGATAAAGACAGAGAGAGAAAGATAAAGACAGACACAGGGAGACAAACAGACAGACTGATAGACAACCAGAGAGAAAGATAAAGACAGAGAGAGAAAGAGAAAGACAGACACAGGGAGACAAACAGACAGACTGATAGACAACCAGAGAGAAAGATAAAGACAGACACAGGGAGACAAACAGACAGACTGATAGACAACCAGAGAGAAAGAGAAAGACAGACACAGGGAGACAAACAGACAGACTGATAGACAACCAGAGAGAAAGAGAAAGACAGACACAACGAGACAAACAGACAGACTGATAGACAACCAGAGAGAAAGACAAAGACAGAGAGAGAAAGAGAAAGACAGACACAGGGAGACAAACAGACAGACAGATAGACAACCAGAGAGAAAGAGAAAGACAGAGAGAGAAAGATAAAGACAGACACAGGGAGACAAACAGACAGACTGATAGACAACCAGAGAGAAAGATAAAGACAGAGAGAGAAAGAGAAAGACAGACACAGGGAGACAAACAGACAGACTGATAGACAACCAGAGAGAAAGAGAAAGACAGACACAGGGAGACAAACAGACAGACTGATAGACATCCAGAGAGAAAGATAATGACAGAGAGAGAAAGAGAAAGACAGACACAACGAGACAAACAGACAGACTGATAGACAACCAGAGAGAAAGACAAAGACAGAGAGAGAAAGAGAAAGACAGACACAACGAGACAAACAGACAGACTGATAGACAACCAGAGAGAAAGACAAAGACAGAGAGAGAAAGAGAAAGACAGACACAACGAGACAAACAGACAGACTGATAGACATCCAGAGAGAAAGATAATGACAGAGAGAGAAAGAGAAAGACAGACACAGGGAGACAAACAGACAGACTGATAGACAACCAGAGAGAAAGATAAAGACAGAGAGAGAAAGAGAAAGACAGACACAACGAGACAAACAGACAGACTGATAGACATCCAGAGAGAAAGATAATGACAGAGAGAGAAAGAGAAAGACAGACACAGGGAGACAAACAGACAGACAGATAGACAACCAGAGAGAAAGACAAAGACAGAGAGAGAAAGAGAAAGACAGACACAGGGAGACAAACAGACAGACTGATAGACAACCAGAGAGAAAGAGAAAGACAGACACAGGGAGACAAACAGACAGACTGATAGACAACCAGAGAGAAAGACAAAGACAGAGAGAGAAAGAGAAAGACAGACACAGGGAGACAAACAGACAGACAGATAGACAACCAGAGAGAAAGATAATGACAGAGAGAGAAAGAGAAAGACAGACACAGGGAGACAAACAGACAGACAGATAGACAACCAGAGAGAAAGACAAAGACAGAGAGAGAAAGAGAAAGACAGACACAGCCAGATAGACAGACAGATAGACAACCAGAGAGAAAGATAAAGACAGAGAGAGAAAGAGAAAGACAGACACAGGGAGACAAACAGACAGACAGATAGACAACCAGAGAGAGAAAGAGAAAAGACAGACACAGGAGACAAACAGACAGACAGATAGACAACCAGAGAGAAAGAGAAAGACAGACACAGGGAGACAAACAGACAGACTGATAGACAACCAGAGAAAGAAGATAAAAAGACAGAGAGAGAAAGAGAAAGACAGACACAGGGAGACAAACAGACAGACTGATAGACAACCAGAGAGAAAGATAAAGACAGAGAGAGAAAGAGAAAGACAGACACAGGGAGACAAACAGACAGACAGATAGACAACCAGAGAGAAAGATAAAGACAGAGAGAGAAAGAGAAAGACAGACACAGGGAGACAAACAGACAGACTGATAGACAACCAGAGAGAAAGATAAAGACAGAGAGAGAAAGAGAGACAGACAGACAGACAGGGAGACAAACAGACAGACTGATAGACAACCAGAGAGAAAGATAAAGACAGAGAGAGAAAGAGAAAGACAGACACAGCGAGACAAACAGACAGACTGATAGACAACCAGAGAGAAAGATAAAGACAGAGAGAGAAAGAGAAAGACAGACACAGCGAGACAAACAGACAGACTGATAGACAACCAGAGAGAAAGAGAAAGACAGAGAGAGAAAGAGAAAGACAGACACGGCGAGACAAACAAACAGACTGATAGACAACCAGAGAGAAAGATAATGACAGAGAGAGAAAGAGAAAGACAGACACAGGGAGACAAACAGACAGACTGATAGACAACTAGAGAGAAAGATAAAGACAGAGAGAGAAAGAGAAAGACAGACACAGCGAGACAAACAGACAGACTGATAGACATCCAGAGAGAAAGATAAAGACAGACACAACGAGACAAACAGACAGACTGATAGACAACCAGAGAGAAAGACAAAGACAGAGAGAGAAAGAGAAAGACAGACACAGGGAGACAAACAGACAGACTGATAGACAACCAGAGAGAAAGAGAAAGACAGACACAGGGAGACAAACAGACAGACTGATAGACAACCAGAGAGAAAGACAAAGACAGAGAGAAAGAAAGACAGATACAAGGGAGACAAACAGACAGACTGATAGACAACCAGAGAGAAAGAGAAAAAGAACAAGACACAGGGAGACAAACAGACAGACAGATAGACAACCAGAGAGAAAGAGAAAGACAGAGAGAGAAAGAGAAAGACAGACACAGCGAGACAAACAGACAGACTGATAGACAACCAGAGAGAAAGAGAAAGACAGACACAGGGAGACAAACAGACAGACAGATAGACAACCAGAGAGAAAGATAAAGACAGAGAGAGAAAGAGAAAGACAGACACAGGGAGACAAACAGACAGACAGATAGACAACCAGAGAGAAAGATAATGACAGAGAGAGAAAGAGAAAGACAGACACAGGGAGACAAACAGACAGACTGATAGACAACCAGAGAGAAAGATAAAGACAGAGAGAGAAAGAGAAAGACAGACACAGGGAGACAAACAGACAGACAGATAGACAACCAGAGAGAAAGATAAAGACAGAGAGAGAAAGAGAAAGACAGACACAGGGAGACAAACAGACAGACTGATAGACAACCAGAGAGAAAGAGAAAGACAGAGAGAGAAAGAGAAAGACAGACACGGCGAGACAAACAAACAGACTGATAGACAACCAGAGAGAAAGATAATGACAGAGAGAGAAAGAGAAAGACAGACACAGGGAGACAAACAGACAGACTGATAGACAACTAGAGAGAAAGATAAAGACAGAGAGAGAAAGAGAAAGACAGACACAGCGAGACAAACAGACAGACTGATAGACAACCAGAGAGAAAGAGAAAGACAGACACAGGGAGACAAACAGACAGACTGATAGACAACCAGAGAGAAAGATAAAGACAGAGAGAGAAAGAGAAAGACAGACACAGCGAGACAAACAGACAGACTGATAGACAACCAGAGAGAAAGAGAAAGACAGACACAGGGAGACAAACAGACAGACAGATAGACAACCAGAGAGAAAGAGAAAGACAGAGAGAGAAAGAGAAAGACAGACACAGGGAGACAAACAGACAGACAGATAGACAACCAGAGAGAAAGAGAAAGACAGACACAGCGAGACAAACAGACAGACAGATAGACAACCAGAGAGAAAGAGAAAGACAGACACAGGGAGACAAACAGACAGACAGATAGACAACCAGAGAGAAAGAGAAAGACAGACACAGGGAGACAAACAGACAGACAGATAGACAACCAGAGAGAAAGATAAAGACAGAGAGAGAAAGAGAAAGACAGACACAGGGAGACAAACAAACAGACTGATAGACAACTAGAGAGAAAGATAAAGACAGAGAGAGAAAGAGAAAGACAGACACAGCCAGATAGACAGACAGATAGACAACCAGAGAGAAAGAGAAAGACAGACACAGCGAGACAAACAGACAGACAGATAGACAACCAGAGAGAAAGATAAAGACAGAGAGAGAAAGAGAAAGACAGACACAGGGAGACAAACAAACAGACTGATAGACAACTAGAGAGAAAGATAAAGACAGAGAGAGAAAGAGAAAGACAGACACAGCCAGATAGACAGACAGATAGACAACCAGAGAGAAAGAGAAAGACAGACACAGCGAGACAAACAGACAGACAGATAGACAACCAGAGAGAAAGATAATGACAGAGAGAGAAAGAGAAAGACAGACACAGGGAGACAAACAGACAGACTGATAGACAACTAGAGAGAAAGATAAAGACAGAGAGAAAGGAGAAAGGAGCAGACACAGGAGACAAACAGACAGATTGATAAGACAACCAGAGAAAGATAATGACAGAGAGAGAAAGAGAAAGACAGACACAACGAGACAAACAGACAGACAGATAGACAACCAGAGAGAAAGAGAAAGACAGAGAGAGAAAGAGAAAGACAGACACAGGGAGACAAACAGACAGACAGATAGACAACCAGAGAGAAAGAGAAAGACAGACACAGGGAGACAAACAGACAGACAGATAGACAACCAGAGAGAAAGAGAAAGACAGA
>BOPN01000864.1:340471-345471 GCA_017312705.2 Penaeus japonicus | reverse complement strand
TGTACACTTCCGAACAGGTGTGTGTGTGTATGCAGACGAGCGGGAGAAACTACAAGCCCGCCAGGATAACCCGTGCCAGGATAACCCGTGACCCGAGTTCGAGTGGAGAAGCGAGGCGTGACCCGAGTTCGAGTGGAGAAGCGAGGCGTGACCCGTGGGCGAGTGTGGCTTTGAATACTGAGATCCCCGTGGCTTGTTTCTCTTCTTCTTCTTTTTCTTCTTCTTCTTCTTCTTCTTCTTCTTCCCTGATGCTTGTAGGTTACGCGAATCTTGTTCCTGTTGTGCTGTGATTTATTCGTACTTTCTAAAGGAGGAAGTGCAGCGTCGTGTGTGTGTGTGTGTGTGTGTGTGTTGGTTTGGTGGCTTGTGTTTTATTTTCTTTTACTTTGTAAAGTAATTGGTTTTGTTTCTATTATTAATTTATTTATCCATTGTTTTCTTTCCTCTCTCTTTCTTTCTCTCCCCCTCTCTCTCTCTCTCTCTCTCTCTCTCTCTCTCTCTCTCTCTCTCTCTCTCTCTCTCTCTCTCCCTCTCCCTTCTCCCTCCCTTTCTTTCACACACACCCACCCACACCCACACCCACACCCACACCCACACCCTTTCCCTCCCGCCTTCTCCTCCTCTATCTGTATCTCCGACGTGTCACGAAATTGCTCCCACGGGGCACCACGCCCTTCAGAGCCCCGCCGTTAACATCCCTAAACGTACCATTATTCCCACGCCCATTTGCACGCCCACCGTCGCCTAAGCCTTTCGTTTACCCATTTTCCTCCATTTTCCCCCAATTTTCCTTTTCTGTTCTTCTATATTTATCATAGTTTTTTTCCTTCTTCGCCGATCAGCATCACAAACTATACAATACATTTTTTTATTTTACTGTGGCAGCTGTATTCAGTACCATCATCATATGTGGGTATCTAAAGCCTCCATCATCATTATCATCATCATCATCATCATCACATCATCATCATCTTCATCATCATCATTATCATCATCATTATCATCATCATCACCATCGTCATCATCACCAACATCATCATCACAACTTGGTTCACATATAGGCAACCAACATCCTCATATGTTGATATTAGGTGCGAGTGTTATCATGCATGGACACCCAATACCATCACCACACGTGGACACCCAACACCATCACCACACGTGGACACCCAACACCATCACCACACGTGGACACCCAACACCATCACCACACGTGGACACCCAACACCATCACCACACGTGGACACCCAACACCATCACCACACGTGGACACCCAACACCATCACCACACGTGGACACCCAACACCATCATCACAAGTGGACACCCAACACCATCACCACACGTGGACACCCAACACCATCATCACAAGTGGACACCCAATACTATTATACCCACACAATCCCTATACAATATCCCAAGTGACAATAGGACAATCAAATGTGTGTGTGAATGAGTAAGTGAGTAAACGAGTAAACGGGTGAATGAGCAGAAGTGTGAACGAGTGAGAGAGTAAACGAGGATGTGAGTGAATGAACGAGTGAGTAAATGAATGAGTGGGTGAGTAAACGAGTGAATGAGCGGACGTGGGAATCAGTGTGAATAAACGAGTAAATGGGTGAGTAAACGAGTGAATTAGCGGAAGTGTGAACGAGTGAGTGAATAAATGAGGAAATAATCGAGCGACTGAGTGAACGAGTAAGTGAATGAATGAGTAAGTAAACGTGTGAGCGAGTGAGTAAACATGCGAATGAGCGAAATAGTGAATGAGTGAGTGCGTGAGTAAACGCGAGAATAAGTGAGTGTGTGACTGGCCTCGTGACACACTTTCACGATCGCGACCCGTGGCCAGGATAAGCGGCTCCCCTGGGCCCCTCTTATCCCCTCCTCCTCCTCCCCCCACTTCCCCTGGCCTCCCCATGGTACTCCTCCTTCCCCCCCTCCTCTTCCTCCTCCACCTCCACCTTCACTTCCATTTCCATCACAACCTCCTCCTCCTCCTCCTCCTTTCGTAGTTATTCCCATTACAATCCCATTATAATTACTATTCCTATTAAGGGTACTATCATTAGCGATCGTTGTCACTATCATTATTTCCCTATTCCTCTAATTGTTCTTGTCCGATCGCTTATTACTGTTTAATCCTTTTCTCTATCCTTCTCATTTGGTCGCTCAACCTTCCAGTTATCTATACTTTTTTCGAATCGGATCTTCTTTTATCTTATTCACTTGTTCCTGTATCTGCTATCCAATCTTTTATTGTTCTTAGATCCTTTTCTTAGTCCTTCTTTTTGGTTACCCAACCTTCTTTTACTTATCTATATATTTTTTGTTTTCATTTCGAACAAGGTCTTCTCTTTTATTTTCTTCCCTGCGCTTTATTGCCGTGTTTTCTTCGTCCAAGTGTTCTCAAAGGCTATGCATGGAAACAAGACCCTCTTGTACTGTCCAAGAGTGTTTTTCTTCTCGTTTTTTCTTTTTCTTCTTTTCTTGTCGTCTTTTGTTCGTGGACTGGTTTGTGTGGATGAGAGAGAGAGAGAGAGAGAGAGAGAGAGAGAGAGAGAGAGAGAGAGAGAGAGGAAGAGAGAGAGAGAGAGAGGGGAAGAGAGAGAAAGAGAGAGAGAGGGGAAGAGAGAGAGAGAGAGAGACTTTTTTGACTTTGACGAGTTTATTGAGACAAATGATTACGTACATCTCAAAAGGATGAGGTAAGAGAGAGAGAGAGAGAGACAGAGACATAGAGAGAGAGAGAGAGAGAGAGAGAGAGAGAGAGAGAGAGAGAGAGAGAGAGAGAGAGAGAGACAGAGACATAGAGAGAGAGAGAGAGAGAGAGAGATAGAGATAGAGAGACAGAGACATAGAGAGAGAGAGAGAGAGAGATTGTGTGTGTGTGTGTGTGTGCTTGTCTATCCGTCTATCTATCCCAGTGTCTTTCGAGCTATTTTCAAAGTATAAGTAAGGATTCTACTGTCCTTCCCATCACCCACATTTGTAACACCGATTCCCTGCCTCAAGATCCCCCTCCTTCTTACAAGGATCTCTGTCATCTGCCCTCTTGTCTGGTCGGCTACCATTGTGTCCTAACCCGATTGTAGGACTTTTGAGGACTTGATCCGGAACTAAGCTGCTTCTGCGTTGCTTAGGACTCTTCTGTTTGTTCCTTATATAATCCTTAGCGAGTCTCCGGAGTCTTTTTTTTTTTTTTTTTTTTTTTTTTTTTTTTTTTTTTTTTTTTTTTTTTTTTTTTTTTTTTTTTTTTTTTTTTTTTTTTTTTTTTTTTTTTTTTTTTTTGGGGGGGGGGGTGTTTTGTGTCTTTCAGAAGCGTTAAATGATAATGAACTTTAATTTCGTGACTTCTTTATTTTGCTGGTGTGAATGTGTGGTCTCAAGTTCACGGTCTTCTATTTACGCTGTTAGCACTCGGTAGTCGCTGTTTACATTCCAGTGCGGCCTAAAGTATGACGTCATTGTAAAATAATTTCCCACACATTCATCGTTATCCATTCCCTATTCCTCTTCTCCAGCTTTTCCCCTACTCCCTTTCCTTCCCTTCCCATCCCTTTCTGTCTTTTCTCTCCTTTCTCTCCCGTTACCCCATTTCTCTACTTTCCCTCCCCCTCCCCCCTTTCTCTACTTTCCCCTCCCCCTCCCCCTTTATCTTCTTTCCCTCCCCCCTACCCCTTTCTCTCTATTATCTCCCCCTTCCCCCCTTTCTCACTATTCCCTCCCCCCTCCCCCCTTTCTCACTATTCCCTCCCCCCTCCCCCCTTTCTCTCTCCCACCCCCCCTCCTCCCCCTTTCGCCTACTTTTCCTTTCTACTTCTTATGACCGCTGATCATACATTTCGCCCCCCCCTCCCATACCCCCTACCCCCTACCCCCTACCCCTGGCCACCCATTCATCTGCCACTCCCTGTGCGAATTAGTTTCCCCGAAGGAATGCTGGTGTGAGTGTGTTCTTAATTCATTTATGTATCTGTATGTCTGTTTGTTTGTCTACCTACTCATTGCATTTATTGTTGTTTATTCATTTATTTTGTTTATTGACTTTGATCTGTCTTTCTGTTCTTATTGCCTTATATGTTTATTTATTGTATGTATATCTGTTTGTTTATTGTTTCCCTCCTTATTCTGTCTCTTTAATGCTTCCATAGAGTTTACTTCAGGTTTCATACAATAATTATATTACACATAGGTAAGTAGAGATAGAACACAGAGAGCTAAATCGCAAAGTTATGTATGATCAAACACATGCAATAGTAAGTAATTGTTTTCTTCTGCATTAATAAAAATTGAAAAGAGAGTGGTGGGGGGGAAGGTAATATGCATGTCCAGTTAATATAGTGACTGAAACTATTGCATTTTGCAAGATCAACTGCTTGCTAAAACGACGAAGTTTCCTGTTGACTGAAACTACAAATTTTACTGCCTGCTGAGAAGCAAAATCTACAACTGGTTACACCCATGATATCAAACTCTTTATCAACTACAGTATCAATTAAGAACACTGATAAAATCAACATCATGTGCAAAGCAAGGTAAAAAAAAAGAAAAAAATATATATATATATTCCCTCGCACCAAGAGAAACTCGCCTATTCACTGGACTGCCTTCTGAGATATCTAACACGGCCAGGTTTTAACTCAATGGAGCTTGAACACAAACAACCCATTAGTTTTATTTGTCTCCTACAGCCCATGACTTTACTTCACTTGTTTAAAACGTGTATGGGTTTGTCTGCTATGAGGCGACATTCCTCTGTTTGTAGGTAGGATTTTCTGATGGTCTCTCTATCTCCTCTCTCTCTCAACCTATGTAGTTATATTTCTCTCTCTCTCTCTCTTTCTCTCTTTCTCTCTCTCTCTCTCTCTCTCCCTCTCTCTCTCCCTCTCTCTCTCTCTCTCTCTCTCTCTCTCTCCCTCTCTCTCTCTCTCTCTCTCTCTCTCTCTCTCTCTCTCTCTCTCTCTCTCTCTCTCTCTCTCTCTCTCTCTCTCTCTCCTCT
>BOPN01000864.1:325471-327971 GCA_017312705.2 Penaeus japonicus | reverse complement strand
TGTGTGTGTGTGTATGTGTGTGTGTGTGTGTGTGTGTGTGTGTGTGTGTGTGTGTGTGTGTGTGTTTGTGAGTGTATGAGTGTGTGTGTGTGTATGTATGTGTGTGTGAGTGTGTGTGTGTGTGTGTGTGTGACGTTGGAGGGAGGACAGGAAGGAACAAGTGAGAAGGGGAGATTCTTATATCTCCTTCGATCATTCATCATCAGCCAAATATCGCATCAGAAATACAATTATGAACATACAAACATGTATAAGCATGTTTTCCGCCTGATTCTAATCAAAATCGACAACTATTCTTTTTCAGTACCTTAGAGTATGCAATATAAAATGTCCAAGGTCACCATTAACGAATATGTCACGAAAAGTACCCAGCAGGCATAGATACATCAAGTCTTTGCCTTAGACACATGTTCAGTATGTTTCCACACGATATGTTCCACTTCATTTTTATTCAGGCTCCCTTTGCCTGTTCGTGTTATCTTCCTATATAGGATATAAAGATATCCCATGAGTTTCAGCGTCTTCACTTTGAGGGTAAGATAGGAAATTGAGCTCCTGAAAGGGTTGTTCTCTTTGCATGACACCGCGACCCGGCAATCATTTGAAAACTGGTCCTGCATGAGATATACGCCGCCCGTAATCTGTAGTTCTAGGATCCGTCTCGTTCACAAACTTAACAGACAAGTCTATATGTCAGCCTAATGCGTGGAGGACCCCCGCCCCCCATGTCCACGGATTTTCCTTCCCTGAACTATTCACCGTTGCAAAGGGCAATGTGTACACGAGGCTGAACACCCATTCTTTGAGCAAACACCAATGTGGAGCAGTTTTCCTAACCTTCCGCTGGTCTCGAATTTGGACGGAGCTCGCAATTGTGTTTAATTGCATAAAGCTAAGAATACAGCTCTCCAAACGGGTATCTCTAGGTTGGTAGGATTGTGTGAGTATATCTATATATAGAGATAAAGAGACAGACAGACATCCTAGCTAACAACTAGTCTGAGTTAAGCTTCACCCACGCAATTATTCATAAGATTTTAATGTTTAAATCAACTCATGTTTATCTTTAGTGTAGTTTCCATTATGCCCATTTGTTCAACAAGATTCTTTACCACGTGCTACTTCTCTCTCCTGAAGGTAATTTCCTCTCTTTATTCTGTTGCTTTCTCCGTTACATGACGTTTTCTTAAGCAAAGCTGAAATGAGAAGAGAAAAGGGTGAACAGGAGAAAGGAAAGGAAGAAGAATGTAGGAAATGAATATTAGGAGAGAGAGAGGTGGGGGGAGGGAGGAAGAGAGAGAGAGAGAGAGAGAGAGAGAGAGAGAGAGAGGGAGAGAGAGAGAGAGAGAGAGAGAGAGAGAGAGAGGGAGAGAGAGAGAGAGGGGGGGGAGGAGGGGGGAAGAGGGGAGGAAGGAGAGAGAGAGAGTTGAAGAATTTTGCACCGCATGAGAAGAAATTCTTTTTCACGTGAGATTCTTATCAGTCACGCAATTCGCTCACCTAACTTCGGGGGTCATGACCTCGCATCTTTGCCGCTCATATATGTAGTGTTCTTATAATGTAATTTATCTGCTCTCATTAATGCAATTATTTCTAATTCCATTTCCATTTCCAGAATAACAATCACTGTTACTATTGTTAATAGTTCTATTAGTAATACTGTTACTACGATTATTACTGCTACACTGCTTCTACCACAACCACTATCACTACTATTTCTCTGTTGCTATTATTACTACTATGATTCTTGCTACTATTACTACTGTCACGGTTCTTGCAAGCATTACTATCGATAGTCCTCCTGATATCATTAGCATTACTATTACTACCACTATTTCTGTTTCTTCTATTGTTATGGTTACTGCTATCACCACCACCGTTAATCTTAATGGACCAAAAATATGAACTACTTCTATTACTACTACTGGTATCATTACTATTCTTTCTTATACCATGAAATGTATTATTATCAATGTCATTATTATCAGCACCATGAGTAGTTCAAGTAGCAGTTAAAAGTAGCAACAACAGTAGTAGTAATAGTAATGGTAATAGTAGTAGCAGTAGTATCATTACTATTATTAATGATTGTTAATAATATCATTACTATGATCCTTATCAGCATCATTATCATTATTACTATTTAAATTTTCACCATTATTGTTTTAAGATTATCATTATTGTTATTTTTGTTATCATTATCAGTGTTGTTATAATTATCATTATTATTAGCAGTGGTAGTAGCAGCAGCAGTAGTTTTAGTGGTCGTGGCAGTAGTAGCACTAACCGTAGCATTACTATCATTGTTATTATCATTATCAATGTTATTATTATTGTCAATGTTAGTATCATTATCAATGTTCTTATCATTATCAATGTTATCATCATTATCAATGTTATTATCATTGTCAATGTTATTATCATTATCAATGTTCTTATCATTATAAATTTCATTATTGTCATGCTCACCGCTATTATCATCAACATAGCAACAGCAAAA
>BOPN01000864.1:317971-320471 GCA_017312705.2 Penaeus japonicus | reverse complement strand
GAAAAAAAGAAAAAAGAAAAAAAGGATGATGAACAATATGTATTAAAAACAATAATGATAATAGTTATTAATCATAATGATTTTAGTAATAATCATCATTATGATTACAATAATAATGATATCAACTAGTGATAATAAAACATCATCAATAAAGCCAATAATCATGATGCTGATAAAAATATTGATAATAATGATAAGGATGATGATAAGGAGTATCATATCAATGATAATCATCATAATAAAAGTAAAGGCGATAGTAATGACAATGATGATAGTATCAACTATAATGATGATAATGCTAGTAATGATGATAATAATGATAGTAATGCTGACAATACTGATGATCATAGTATCAGTATTGATTATAGTCAGAACAATAGTGATAGTATTAGAAATAATAATAGAGATGATAAAAGCAAAGAATGAGGACAATGATAATGATTATAACGTGTGATGATGATGATAATGGCAATATTGAATATGATGATAATATCATTAAAAGTAATAGAAATTACGACAATAATAATAACAATGATATTAGTAATGATATTAATAACAACGATGATGATAACAACCATAATGATATCATAACAACAGCAATAATAGTAACATTAACACAATAACAACAGCAAGAAAATAATAAAAAAGACAAACCCACCATCGCATATAACCGTGGCGAGGCAAGAGCCAGGGCAGGAAACCGTAGGCACAGTTGTGTCAACGTTGATGCAGTCGGTGCAGGCATAGCAGTATTTCGAGTGACCTGCAGAGGTAGAGTCGGTTTCAAATCACTTGTTCGATAGAGTTCAATACATACAGATATATATGAATTATATATATATTTATATATATATATATATATATATATATATATATATATACATACACACATAGACAGACAGAATGACATACATGTATGTATATATGCGTATCACACATACAGTGAAAAACAGCAGCTTTCAATGCACAAATTTATTGAATGCATATATAAATGCAGTATATAAGCTGAAATAAAAAGCAACTGAATAAACATAAAAAGAAGCCAGACATTTTTGAATTGTTTAAAGAAAATTAACTATTCTAATATTAGTATTCGCAGCCTTTTATTAATACATATCAAGGCAAAATAACACATTCTGGATACTTTATGAGGACTCGTTAGTGCTAATGATAGAAGAATCTAAGTTAATACCGTCATCCCTTAATTCAAAGAAAATGGGAAAATATCAGAAAACTCTGTTAAGAGGGTAAACTTACATATATGAATAAAAAATAGGATATGCATATATATTATGATATCAAAATCGGAAAACTTTACTTTGATTGGCAAGCAAGTTACTCATGCAAGCTAACAATACCATCCAAGTATGTTAAAAGTTAAGCAATAATATTGATAAAACAGTTAACAGGGACGAAACTACGTACAAATTCATCAGCAACATTTCTCAAACTTAATCAAGATAAAAACACACAAACAAAGTAGAAACACCCTCAAAACCTCAAAGAGAAAAACAAAATCACAACGGTGTGTAGAATATCTTGGCCACGAACACTGTCAGAGCCAAAAGAGAGAGCGAAATGACACTGTTTGTTGCGCTGTTGCAAGGGTTCCGGCCTAGAAGAGCATTGCACCGGTCGTAGTTGCAATAGCAGGCGGCGGAATTCGTCCTGTTCATGCATCCCTCTGGTTCGTTGGTACTACTGCACATCCGGGACACTGTCTTGACGCGGAATCCTAGATGGGTTGAGAAAAGACTGTTTTTAATATGTTTCTTTGCATTTTTTTATTATTATTATTTTTTTTGTATTATTGAGAGTGCGTATGTGAGTGTATATATATATATATATATATATATATATATATATATATATATATATATATATATATATATGTATATATATATATATACATATATATATATATATATATATATATATATATATATATATATGTATGTGTGTGTGTGTGTGTGTGTGTGTGTGTGTGTGTGTGTGTGTGTGTGTGTGTGTGTGTGTTTAGTGTTTGTGTTTGTGTGTCTATGTGTTTGTATTTGTATCTGTTGGAATAAAATGTTTGCATTTATTATTTCTAAACATAATTCGATCCACAATTTCCAACATCCTCATTCAAAGATATAGTAAATAAGAGTATCTGATCTTATTCTCCTTCATAAATGATATAGATGGAAAAAAAAAGGATGATTAACAATATGTATTAAAACAATAATGATATGGATAATGGTAATAGTTATTAATTATAATGATTCTAGTAATAATCATCATTATGATTACAATAATAATGATATCAATTAGTGATAATAAAAATGATGATGATAACTACTATCATCATCAATAAAGATAATAATCATGATGCTGATGAAAATATTGATAATAATGATAATGATAATTATAAGCAGTATCATATCAATAATAATCCGCATAATAAGAGTAAAGGCGATACTAATGACAATGATGATAATAATGACGATGATGATAGTAT
>BOPN01000864.1:292971-310471 GCA_017312705.2 Penaeus japonicus | reverse complement strand
CATTTCTCCCACATTGAAATAAAAATATCTAAAAAAAATCAAACTACTATATCCCAAACTCCAATACACGAAATCTGTCAAAAAAGATAAAACAAAAAAGGTCAAATACCATAACGTAAGAATTCTCGGCAGAAGGCGATTGGCAACAGTGTTTCTTGACAAGTCTGAGACGAAGAACGTTGTGAACATTCAAGCAAATTTTAACATTTTCGTGCATTTTTTATTAGCTTTAACCTCAGCCACTGTGTGTGGTTGTGGCAAAAGGTGAGATATCAACCATATGTGATAGCTTCGTTATATATATTTTTTCTCTTTTCAGTTAGAATAGAAAATAAACAGTTACTTGAACGAGGAGTGAGAGCAGGAGAGACAACACCCTCGTTCACCTATGTTATTTTAGGGTTTCTTGTGTGATTTTGTTGTTATTTCTGTGTTTTTGTAGGTTTTAGTAGAGCATTTCTTTGGTGTTAATTAGTGTTCATTCATTATTCTCTCTGACTAACGTGATGTGGCTCGTGACTGACCCTCCTCTTTCCCATGTGTTATTTCAGAGTTACGTGTTATTTTAACAAGTTATCTAATGTTGTTTCATTGGTATGCATTCCTAATGAGTTAAGGCTTACTTATTGCAGGGCGTTGATATATTTTCAGTTTTGAGTTCTTATTTAAGAGTTACTAGGTGTGTTATTACTGTCGTTATCTTTACCTTTCTTATAAATGGAGGATAATTTGTTTTGGTAATTGTTGAGACTAGGACTGCATGAAGCAACACTGTGGCCTTTGCACTGCATGGGTTGACCACAACCCACAAACCTTCCCTCAATTATATTTATCAAGAAAGAGCGAGGTTCGAGTACTGGTACCTTATTTGAGGGTATATCGGCAGGGCGGTCTACAAACAAGAAGACAAGTCCTGCGGCCTTCAAGATGTTTTATTTTTCATGTAATTATTTAACATTTGTTTTCTCCAAATCAACTTGACACTTCCTGTGATGCTGTGATCTCAAGTTCAAAATGGCAGTGGCACAGTGTCAAGCGATGGCACTGATTTCTCTGCTTCGGCTAATGCCAACAAACGTCCACCATGCATATTCTGGCAACATTGATATTTGCTTGACTGGTCCCAAGAACGAGCACTAGTGCCACCTGTGCCGCACTTGAGATGGATTTTATTTTAGAGAGAGGCTACTTGGTGTGACATGTTGCTAACTTTTGTGCTCTCTTTTAGTCACACATAATGATGAAGAGCCTCTTGTGTTTTTTATTTTTTGTTTTACTGTTAGTTTTAGGAGAGAGTTGTGCCATATATGTATAGGATTTGAGACTAAACCTACTTTGCTGAATATTACAGCAACATTAAGTGATTATAATTGCTGTTTTCATGATCATCACAAAATTGAGTTATTACTAATAGTACAATAAAAAAACACTGTTATGATGTGACGACCATCTTCATGTATGTCGTGACGCCTGCTGTCAGGCAAAAACTTGTACGTCGGATATGTTATTACACACAATGGCTAACTGGTTTCTTATGTGACAATATATTGTCAGGGAAGACTACAAACTCTGCATTGTAGCAATACATAGTAGAAATTTTTTGGCCTTTGCCTGAGTGCTGAGAACAGAAGCCATGTCTGTGGTTGTTAGATCTATTCAGAAGTGTGTTTGTAAAACATATTTCTAAAACAGAAAATGCATATAGGAGAAGTAGAAAAAGTAGGAATAGAATAAGAGGATAGATGTATTAATGATTATTTCATGTCGTTTCCTTAGCGATAACCAAGTGAGGGAAAAGTTTTTAACCCCAAACAAATAACCAATAGAAAATGACAAGAATCTTGTGGGAAATTAAGATCAAATTAGTCAGCGGTTAATCTTGCGTGATTGACAGTTCATGAAAATTGTCTTATTGGAGTGTTTATCCATTGATCCAAGAGCAATATCCACAGTTGTATATATCAAGAAGAGGAGGTAGACATATAACTTTTTATTCCTTCTCTTTCATCTTTCTTTGCAAGCAATGGATTTATAAGTTGGTAAAGAGACAGTATGTTATCTCCTGGTAATTGAGATGATATGACGGTTTACATATATTACTTTTTTTTTTTCTTTTTTTTTTTTCTTCTTTTTTCTTGGTGATTTGTGAGTACTTTATGCATCATTTAAACAGATCCAAATTCTAAGTTCGTGATGCTCCTTATAACATTCTTTTATCTCTGGTTTATTTTATTTTCCTTTGATGACTGGCACCCAGCAGTCAGCTGTCCACTACTTGATGAATACTTGTTCACTGTGTCATGTGACTCTATATCTCAGTCTTTTAATTTTTTTAATTTTTTATTTTTTTTATTTTTTTAGATGAAGTAGTTTGTATGTGACCATATTTGAGAGATTAGTATTATATATATATATATATATATATATATATATATATATATATATATATATATATATATATATATATATATATATATATATATAATGCTTATATTTTAAAGGTTTTCTCGAATTGATACACATTATACGTAAATGTGCTCTATTATATAGCACTTTGTCATAAATGTGAGACCTGAATTGACTCTCCCTTTATATAGCAACTATCATAATTAGATACGACAATCTCACTAGATGATGTCTGTTGATGCCTAGGGCAACAATGGTCAATGGCTTTTGATATCTTTAGGGGAACTTTTCTCAGTCACAAGGTTAGAGTGACAGATTACAATCGTTGCATAATGGTTGGTGAAAGCATGGAAGATGAATCTGTATTTACTAATATTATTTGTCATATATACAAGGTATCACAAAAAAAAAGAATGATATTTTAACTGGATTTCTGAAATCAGGAGTTAAATTAACAGCATAAACAAGGCCAAATATTCTATAAAGAAAAAAATTATTCAATACATATGAAGAGAAAGACTGAAAAAAAAAGAAGACAGACAGAGAGATAGACACATAGAGAGCAACAAATTAAGATTTAACCTATTGACTTTGAGATGTTGCAAAAAGGGACTTCAGAATTCACATTAAAGCCAGATGGTGTTGCTGATCCAGTATCTCTAAGCAGTTTCAGAATTGTTTAAGGAACTTGACAGAAGAACTAACAGATTATGTGTCACTAAGATTTACCCATTGGTCGCGGTATTAAATAAATATTTGTGCAGAAGGATGGCTGGATTGCATTGTCTGGCACGGTGCCATCTGCGTCTATGACCGATTCTGCCTTTGCAGCAAATCATGCCATCCACTGCTAATGGGTTAAAATAATTTCGTACAGGTCTATTTCATCACTTGGTTATTCCAGATATTCTTACTCAGGTTTTTATTTCCTTTTATTATAATGTGAACCTTGACAAATGTAGTGAATGTGCCGGTGATGAGCTATGTGGTTATTGGGGCTATGGAGCTATGATAAATAACCCATTTTTATATGCTAGCAAGTGCCATTTTTATCCTCCATCATTTTCCACTAAATACACAGAAGTTTTTACTGATTTACATGCTTTAATTAAAGACAACATATTTCCTGAAGCACAGAGCTATGATTTAATGACACTATGCAGTAAAATATAATTTAGATGGGAATGTGCTATTGAGAATCATGACCAACTCCTCCAACTGTCAAAAAATCTTCCCTTAGCCACAGCACTGGTAACTCTGTACTGGAGGCTGTTTATGCTAAATGATAGATGTCAAATTACATCTTTGGGAAAGGTTAAACATATATGGTAGAAATATACATCTCTACATGTATTTTCAAATGAAAAAGTGTTTGTGGCCCTCTGTACCACAACCAAATTAATTGCAAAGGCCATGTAATCCTGGAGGATTTAGTTGTATCATGTCTAAGTTGAAGGGTCTTAGAATGCCTATAGGACATTACCAGATGGAAAGGTTGAGAATTGAAATAAAGGAAACTTTTTGTATGATGGATTCAGGCATTTGCACCAGTATTGATACCAAAGTGACTCCAGAGACACTATCATTAACTTCCTGCATTGTGTGAACATTGCATATGATATAGTATTGCAATAGTGCCTATACTTTGGAGATTATTTATGAAAGGAAAAGTTGATTTTTATCTAAAGGCTGGATAAGATGAAAAATAAAAACTGTGGCTGAAATGTGCAATTTAGATATTTGAGAAAGTGCAGTACTCACAGACATAAACCGGGAGCTGTTGGTTCCTCTCCAAACGTTGTTCCTGTACTGTCAGACAATGCCAAATGTGATCGAGCAGTTCTGCCACCAGGGTAACCAAATTCATTAGTTTCATCATGTCAGGTGCATGTTTGTATGTTAATGACTGACTTATATAGTTGCCAAAGTAGAGGGTTGATTATATGTATGAGGGATGAGGGGACAAAATTAAGCAGTGGTTTGTTTGGTTCTCAAATCACTTACTGTATCCAAGATAGTGATATAATTAAATCAGGATATATGTATGATTTGGGGTCTCTAATAGGACAATGAAATCACAAAGCTCTTGCATCCACATAAACAGATATCAGACATGGTAAAGTGTTGCAATCATTGCACAAGCATAGGGAACAGGATATTATGATATAATGAGAGCAATGGGAAGTTCAGAGAGCAGCTGTTAATAAAAGCTTGATTACTGACCAAGCTTGTAAAATAAGAAAGAAATTGATAAGAAGTGAATATTTAAAAAAATGCAAATATATAAAAATGTCATACATCTTTTTGGAGGAACCTTATTTATTAACCAGGAACCAGCTGGGCAATGCAATATATGGTATATATTTATGCAGTCAGTAGATTCAAGTAGTTGCAAGTAGTATATTGATCAAACAAATACAAGGCATGTGATATGTCTTATGAAAACTAGATATGATTTTACAGCTTCTTCATGAGTCATCTCTCATCTTTGACAGTCATGATCATGTCGTTTGAATATATATACCCTCTGAGGATGACTTGCATATGTTGCTTTACTTAGGAAAAAAGACTGCTAGTAGATCTGTCCACCTCTCAGTTCATAGCTGTGGAAAGTTTAGAGCCTAGTCAAGGTTAGTGCATGTATCACACAGCATGTGCTCCTCTACAAAGTCAAGAAGTAAAGTAAGTATTGACTTTTTCATTAGTAAATCCTGAGAAAACCCTGTATAAAAGTTTCCATTAGAGGAGGCCCATTTCTGTCCCCACACCCTCATTATACTATCACTTGATGGAGTTGTTTGGCTTGTTGCCTTGGTGTACTGATGTTTATAATTGCATTTGGATTTATATTATGCTGCCTCCAACATGGTGACAGGGATGAGTTCTGATCCTTTGTTGTCTGGAGTGATTTTGTGTTTGGATTTGAGATTTGTGTTCCATATTTATTGAATTTGATACATTACTTTTCTTGTCTTGCAGGTCCTAGAATGTAGGACAAGGAAAATGTACCCAAATGGTTGGTGTCCTGGTGAGGTAGTGTTACAGACTGTCACAGCGCTCGCACTTTGGTGTCAGTCTGTCGGAGTCCCAAGGGGGGCTGAGGCCGTGGTAGCCTACAGCACCCAGCACGACAATGCCGAAATCCAAGATAACCGGGCTGGAAAGGAGCTCAAGCTATTCCCGGAGCTGTGGAAGGAGATCTTTCTGTGGGGATTCTTCTCAATGCTGTTCATTCACATTGTGGCCAGTATCATTGCATTTTTGATGCTTAGGAAACATAAATATGGAAGGTAAGACACACCTTATTCTTTATTTTGTTTTGATTCTGAAGTATTTAATGAAGATCACAATGTTTTTATATTCGTTACTTATTTGATGATTACTTTAGTTAATGATATGGTAGCTATATTTCCACATGATTTAATGTATTTATGAAATCAATGTTTGTTAAAATGATGTGAGAATATATGTAAGATATATTTGAGTGGTCAGATTTTCTTATTTGAGAGATTAAAGAAATGTAGATAACCTACAGATGAGTATTTGAGATTATAAAGGATACATAAATGATATTTTGATAAGCAGAGAGAGAATTTGATTATTTTCATTTATTCATGGTAAACTGTGAGTTTACTAAGGTGTTAGATAATGATTATATACTAGAGTTTTTCTTGGTAACTAAACGAAGATAGAATTACAAAAGAGAATACTGACAGTGTGTAAAAAGGAATACTGGATTTAATTTTTATTAGAAAAAAATTTCCATGTCTATCTATCTATCTCCTTCCACAGATATTTTTACTTCATTATTTATCTATTTATGTACATAGATAAAATCATGTAGCCAGATGTCAGAGTTGGCATACACCAGCCTGCAAGTTTGAGATTTCTTCAAAATGATTCACTCATATATGTTTTGTAAAACATGCACTGTCTAGTTCATTTTAAAAAAAATCATGAATAAGTTCATGCACATCTGACATACATTGTATCATACCAAAGGTTTAGTATTATCAAATGCCAAAAATAAGTTTTAATATCAATGTGCAGTTATAGTTATATTGCGTTGTTATAGATGGTTTGTGGTGGTAAACACTATGCCAGTACCTGAGATGCAACTGCTGAACTGAGAATTTTGATTTAGACTGAATTTTTGTTGTTTCACTGGTGCTTTTCCTGCTATTCTCAATGGAAATTGTTCATATGATTCCGTGGAATAAAAGATAACAAAAGAAATAGATGAATAGATAAATGATTAAATAGTAATACCATATTCAAAATGTAAACACTCCAAGAGCCAAGGAAAGTTTGTCATTGAACATCTGGTACAGACTTACCCTTCTTGCTCATTTTATGTATCTTTTATGTATCTGGGTATCTCATGCACTTAACAATCTGTTGCACCACACTAATGCATTCATTCATGTATGCTAAGATACGTACACGTGTATATATGAATATATTTGCGTGTTCATTTGTTTGTTGTTCTATATATTAATGTTATTTATAGTTTTGATTATGAAAATACTATCCTCTCAATTTAATATTATACATTTATAGTTTTAAGAACTGTGTTGCTAGTGAGTGCATGATGTAAAGAATTGCATGTTTGAATTTCTCTCATATTGTTTGATATGTTTTCACATGTTTTGACATGTTCATTTTGATATGAACCTTCAGTTGAAATCTTGTTGAAATTTGAATGAGTAAAAAGAAAATTTAGTTTTAAACTGCCTCTGTCTAGAGATGCCTGTCCATTTCCTTCAGTTAGATTTTCTCCAGTTTATTATATCGTGGTACTCATGACAAGTCAACCTCTGTCATGCAGTAACTCATTAGGCTCAACAGATTGATTGCAATGTCCAGTAATGCTCTCATTTCAAGAGTTCATTAATATCTGCTTGTTATAAGAATTGTATGCCAGTGTCACTGATTCATTAAATTTTGTTATCCATTTCCCTGCATTTTGGTAAGAGTTTGATGGATTTCAGTGGTTTGTGCTTGCCTTGACACTAACTTGATGTTGCAAAAGTTGTCAGATGTTCTAAAATTGAATTGTTTTGTTATTTCTTTCATTTCAGTAAAAGAAAGAAAAGAAAAGAAAAAATTAAGATGACATTTTTCTGGAGAATGGAGTTGGACAAAGTGCAATTTTTATTTATTTATTTATTAGTTATTATTATTGTCATCTATTTATATATTGACTTTATTTTTATTTTTTTTTTATTTTTGTTAAAAATCTGCACCATATCTATTACTTATATGTCAGGATTAGACATTGTTATGGGAAAAGAGTGGTTTAGGTCTGTATTACCTAATTTCCTAGATAATCTGCCTAGTCCTAGCCAAAAGTGCACTAGTCCAATAGAAAATATGGCCCATAAATCAGGGTCCTACTTCTAAGATGATGTATCGAAATAATGAAAATGCTTTATAAACCTGTCTAATATATCTTAGAATAACTACACAGCAGTCATAGGTCACCACTTGCCACAACTTAAACCATGTACTTTATGTAGTGTATGTATTGAAGAATGTTATTATGCGTAAATTAGGTTTAAGTAAATAATAAGATAATACACAATATGATGTTAGCTCCTGTAAAATACTGTCAAACCGTGTGATCAGATCTAGGCATGTTTGATTTATTTAATTATTACAGCAGGGAAATAGTTCAATCATACAAATGTAGATTTGACATAACATCACTGTGCAAGAGCTGTAATTAATGTGTTTCATCTATCTTGTCATCAGAATTACATATGATATTAATGACAATTTAATCAAACCATGTTAATGACATCTCTTGTGTTCTGAAGTTGTTCTGTCACATTTATACCTTTATCTATTGCTAAGATTTAAAATGTGTTAATTTATAAAGGACCAACTCTGTGTGGCCTTATAAGTGTGCTTAACAACTTAACTCCACCAGTTAGTGAGGTGTTCTGGTAAAAGACTATTAGGCAAGTTAGCTGTCAGAATCATGTATCAGACTTGTTATACAGCACTTTTTGTTAAAAACTTACATTTTAGTTAGCAATTCTGGGGGTCACTTTGAATACAGTCACCTTCTATGGTGATATGTATAGTACATTTTGAATATGATATATATTAATTACACTTTTCATATCATTATTATTTGTAATATTTTTAGGTCTTGCAATATTACTCAAACCCCCAATTTATATTCTTTGAAAACTAGTTGAGAAATGGCTGGGAGCAGAGTTCTGTAATAATATGCATAGGAAGTAACAATGGTTCATTCCTTCTTGAGCTAGGTAGTAGTGAATGTATTTTAAATTGCATTAGATTTGACTTTGATCTTAAACTTATTTTAATTACAGTTTTTGATAGGATATGAGAAAGCACATTTTCCAGCATCAATAACTTTCCAGCAGTTTTGGAAACCAATTTATTTTGCATGCTGTAAATACAGAATACATACATATATTTCTTTTTTTTTCATCTACAGGTTTTCAGCAGCTTGTATATTGCTAATTGGTATGTGCACCACTTTTGCAATGTGTGCAGCTACAAGTGCAGCTCTGGGATTTGTTCTCTATCAAGCCAAGATAAGTCTGCAGCCCATTGAAGCCATGATATGTGGGATCTCGCAGACTGCTTTGTTTATCTTCTTTGCCTTTTCCCGGTTCATGCCAACTCTCTAGTCACGTTTGTACAGACGAAAGCATCAGCTCAGTGTCTGTGCTGTGTAAATATATATATGCATGTGTATAAAGTTGTTTTGAAGATGCTGCTGCAGTCCAGTGCATTGTCCAGCAGATAATTCCCAGTCGCTTCCCTTGCTCCTCGAAGGGTTCAAACCGGCAGTAGGAACTTGCCACAAGATGCTCTAGATCAGCCACCAGCCTCTGTGTATGTGGATAATTGACTGGAAACCACAGATTAAACATTCTCTGGCTTTATGGCGTCCAAGCTGAGAAATTCCCCCGGGGGAGAAACTCCCTCGGAAGGTGTATTTAGTTGATGTGGCATTGGTATCTTTATTTTATTATCCCTAATTATGTTTTATTTATTTTTTCTCTTTTTGTACAATTTCTAGTTCCTTATCTCTTTTATGAGAGGGTGAGAGTTGCATATCTTGTGATGCAAAGGATTGTCTTTAAAAACAACACACACACAAAAAATATATAGAGTTATAATGTTTGATGCTCCTGATTAGTGGATCTGATTTTTGATGTGGAAAAAGTATGATTATTTCTTTTCTCTCTCTCTCTTTCTCTCTCTCTCTCTCTCTCTCTCTCTCTCTCTCTCTCTCTCTCTCTCTCTCTCTCTCTCTCTCTATCTCTATCTCTATCTCTATCTCTATCTCTCTCTCTCTCTCTCTCTCTCTCTCTCTCTCTCTCTCTCTCTCTCTCTCTCTCTCTCTCTCTCTCTCTCTCTCTCTCTCTCTCTCTCTCTCTCTCTCTCTCTCTCTTAGATTTATTGACTTGATAAACTAGAGGAATGCATGTGAGATCTGAATGAGATGGAAGATTAATTTTGACCCCTCCCTTTCCCGTTCTTATATCTCGTGCCGTGATAACTTGATTACGAATAAGGCAGCTTCTCATTCTTTAGAAAAGGATGACACTTTTACTTGAATCAGAATATAGTATTCATTACATTCCAAGGATGACCATGTTTTAAAAATTTTCTTCCTTCTTTTCTTAATCATTGCTTGATCAATGGTTTGTGAGTGAAGTTAAAAGTTTGTGCAAGTTGCAGTGGAACAACCACGTTACTAGTCTTTATTGAATTGCTACAAGTTAATTCTAACTGATATTTTCATTGAAGGAAATCAAACTTCATGTAATGGACCACATGACATAGGGATAAGTAGTTTTAAATGAAACTTGAACGATATTAATGGCATGGGTGATTAATGCTATTAATCATATTAATGGCTTATAAGACTATATTTGAAGTAGATTAATTAGAGGATCAATATTACATTTTCATTAGTAGAATTCCCCTTAGATCTAATGCCATGTTTCTACAAAGTTAGTTGATTACAAAATAAAGGCATGCTCTAAATATACTTTTCCTTGGTTTAACTGAATATATCTTCATGATTGATTCGAGTTGAAATAATCATATAACCTCCATGGAATTTTAGGTCACTATTTTTTGATAAATCATTAACACAAATCTAGAATCAAGAACTTCAAAATGATTCGCCTTATCATTTATTTTTGACTGGGTACTTGGTAATTAGATAATTTTGCAATTGAAACTAGAACATTTTAATTTAGCTGGAGAATTCGTTCAGAATTTGGTTTCATCAGTTGGTGCTTCATAAACTTTGTAAGTTGTATTTGTTAAAAGATCTGAATAATAAAAAAGAGCATTTTAAGAAAAAGAAACATAGCACTAGCTTTTTTTAATGTACAATGTAAACTAATCACAGGTTAAAGTGCTACAAAGATAAGATATGTAGTTGGTGCAGTCTGTCTTGAAACATTGCCACAGGGGACCAAAGGATGTGGCCCTCGCAGCCATACTTGATCATTTGCTTTCTCTTGTATTGCAAGCACCTATTCAGAATTAAAGTCAGTACTTTAGGCATCACGGAGCATCATCATCACAGGCCCATGGAAGGCAGTTTAGATACAATTGTTCTTGAGCTATAAGTTTTGGGTACTGAGTGACACATTAAGGTAGCTTTACATGACTAATGTTTGGAGTATAGAAAACAGACTACCTCATGCAATATGAGATGTAATGGCTATAAGTAGATACTTTTCATATATATATATATATATATATATATATATATATATATATATATATATATATATATATATATATATATATATGTATGTATATATATATATATATATATATATATATATATATATATATATATATATATATATATATATATATATTATATATATATATATATGCAAATATAGAATGTCACCATCTGTAAAAGATATTGGTTACTGCAAAACATACACTATTTTTTATGTATGACTGTTTTGTTATTTCATGTCAAATTTAGAATGTTGTTTATACAAAACCTGTTCTGGAATTACAAAGACATGCTAATTTTAATGAAGACCTACAGTATGATAAGGGTAACACAAATCTGATAATAGTTCAGATATGAGCCAAGGACTGCAGTGCTATGGAAGTAGTCCTGGACTGATGTTGTCATCAAATTTTGGGTCACAGTTTTCAGAGTACTGGTTGTTACAGCCTGGTGTATTTGCAAGTTCAAAGGAATGATAGCAATTAAATTACAATGTGTTTAGATTTGCATTTCCCATAAATAGTGTTGAATATTAAGTTTTAAGGCTTTTTGAAAGTGTCTAGCATCAATTTATTTATTTATTTTATTATTTTTTTTACATGATTAGAGAAAGAAAGTGAAATTCCCATGATATACTAGCTTGATGATATCCATGACCAGCATGGGTGAAACCTGCAATTTTTATTTTACATATATCCAATTTTCTTTCTGTAATAGGGAGAGATTCCTTTAAATGGCAGTCAATTCTCATAAGATTAGATGTCAGACTTCATTACAAAATTATCATAATTTTGTGTGGTTTGAAGCAGCTTATTAGAGAATTGGATTTTTAAAGAGAAGGGGGAAAAAGAGCTACTGAATATTCTTAAGCCTGGGGTATTTTAAATGTTCATTAAATGACAATGGTGCTCATCGTCAATATAGTAGCCATCACCAATTTGGGACTTGATTCAGAATTAATTATTTTCACAGTAAGTTTATTGATCAAAACAGGTGTTACCTGGCTGATCCTGAGTGAGTGTGAATGATTATCATAGAACTTGTACTATATTCTGGTGGTTCAGGACAGTTTGTGAACAAAAGTGTTGAACAAGCAATTACCCTGGATTTGCATTTGCAAGTTGATTTTACTGCTTTGTATTTATCAACCTTGTTTTATTAATATATATCCATCCATTTTTTATCCTTTTTTTCTCTCATAATTTTAAAGTATGGATTACACTTGCTTTATACTATCACTGCAGTGCCTGGACAGCCAGGTTGACCCACATTATCAGAATGTTCTTAGTAATGAAAAGGGAAACTATGAATGCAAAGTCCAGAGGGTATTTTGAAGTTATTGTAGGTTATTAGTAAAAAAAAAAAAAAACATGCTGCATGATTAGTATAAAATTTAGGGAAAGAAAAATCAGAAAAGTCCCCAGTTTCTTATACTGATATTCATTCATATAGAGTTTTTTATTTTTTATTTTTGCCTTTTTTTGTAATGATATTGAAAATTTATTTTTTTCTTCTTTTTTTAAATAAGAAAAAAAGCAGATTAATCAAGGGGTCAATTTTTAATTATGACATCAGTATTTCATTTACTTACTGAAAGGTCAATTAAATGAGCACTTGTTACATGCTTTTGCTCTACATCTACCAATTTACCATTTGAATCATTAGTGGTGATGTTAGCTCTTTGTATATTTCTAAAGTGTGGAGACAGTTGAATACAGACTAACATTATTGCAGTTGAATGAATCTCTACAGCTTATATAAAAGAAATTACAATATTTGCATGAATGAATGGTATCTAGAAGGGGCCAATTTTTTGCTATTTACACTATTATGATTAGATATTCAGCAGTTTTTATGTTTAGAAAGACAAAAAGAAATGGATAAGCCCACGTTACTTTCTTTTATATTTACATAATTTCTTTCTTGGTCGACAGTTTTGTAACCCCTTCTTTAATAGGTGCAGAGCTGATTGTACTCTTTGTGCATTTATTCAGAGCAATGCAGTTATTCGTGTTAGTGCAGGTCTTGTTTAGTCTAAAAGGAGAAGGATCTTCCCTGCAAGTTTCGGTAGGAGTCTGTCGTATGGTAACTTATCCTCGCACCATGTTCAATTAGCATAATGAAATTCCTTTTGGTAATAGAACCTTTGTTTTATGGATTATTTCCAAAATATTTCTGTGTGGCTGAGAGAGCTCTTGAGTTCAGTCCTTTACAGGACGTATTTCATTAAGATTTCGTTATTCAGTATTATTATGGTGGTAACTGCAGCACATGTGCAGGATCATGCAAAGTGCAAGGTAGATAGACTGAGTTTAAAGAAATTTTATTGTCAAATTTTGATCGTTCAATAGAAGCTATTTTCAAGTGGGTGCAAAGATGTAGTGCTGAATGAGTGAGGAAAATTGGTGAAATCATGAATCTAAAGAAATAATATCACAAGGACAGGGGTATTGTAGTTGCCATATTTAACTTTATGCACACAAACACTGATGTGCATGGTAATGATTGAGTGCACTAGAGGTTGGACGAGAACACAATCAACAGCTGATATTTGCATTTTTATAAGTTGACATTTACTTTCGCATTTGTTTTGATGGTGGGTATAGGATCCATGAATTTATCCATATCTCCAGGTACCTAATGAATGAATATCCTGTAGGATTTATTGTACTGATTACAAGTTTTTTATCATATAGTAGAAATATTTTTTCAGGTAAGTCTAGATTTTTAAAATAGATTAGAACACCATATGCTATTGGGAGAAATTTGTGATTTTCATTTCTTTCAAAAAGGGTTGTGTACTACATATCCAAATCTCAGTATCGAGTGCATTTGTTGCCTGATTAAAAAAAAAAAAATGTTTTAAATGTACTTTATTCAATCTTACATTTTTGTTAATTCCTATTGTTGAGATAAAAAGGTCTTTCCTGTCCTTTCCACCTAGTCTTGTCATTCTTTTATCTTTCTGTTCTGGTGACTCATTCTGATTGCAGATTTTGAGTTTAATATTTGGACACCATAGCTGATAAATTTCTCTCAAACACTACTAGGTTGTAGTCTATAGAGATGATGATTGTAATTGGTGCTTGTGAATGGTTTAGTGAAGATAATCCATTATACTCAAAAGTCATCTCTATCTTGCCAACTGGCTTCTTTCCTTTTATTTTTTATTTTTTATTTATTTATTATTATTTTTTTTTTACCTGTCTGTGCCTCTTATAAAAATGTTTGAAATGTATGTACAGCTGTGGAAATAGAGAAGTAATGATCCTTTTTTTTTTTTTTTTTTCTTTTTTTTTTTCTTTTTCTTTTTAAGAAGAAGGTATTCAACAACTTTCTGCATTATTGCCACTGTACATTTGTGAGACCCTTGTTTGTCATTTTCTTTTACTGATAATAACCCAAGTAGCACAGCCTTCTTTGATAGGAAGATGGTTGTTTCATTGCAAGAGCTATTTAAGCATGAATATCCAACCAGTAGAAGTTTGTACATCACATCAATCTTTGGTATTGCACTAATTAAGAATGCTGTAGCTAAGTGCCCTAGTGTCTTGCATGTCAAGTTTAAAATTGAAAGACATGTTTACCCTAGAAAGAGCATGTCACCCGATGGAATGCTAGGACATGTTTGTGTTTGTTTAGATCACAAACTCATTTTTTATATTGCGACATGTTTTTATAATGTGTGACGTTCCTTCTTTTTTAATTTCACGTTGAGAGTACTCTTTCTTATTTCGATGACTTTGGAAATAGGGTCGACCTTTTTCGAAAGATGCATTGTATACACTTGAAAAGTTCGACACGTTTGTACTATCTCACCAAGCTAAGTTGAGAGTGAGTTCTAAATACCTCTTCTGTGGAGTATTAGTTATTTTAATTAGTCTTCTCATTTCATTGCAGGAAAAGAGTTTTTTTTTTAACCTGTTTGTTGTGCTAAACCTTACTGTACAGTATATTCAAAGTCAAAAATCTGTATTTTCGAAGCCTGAATTATCTGTAATTGAAGAAAATACCTTGTAACTAAAATGTTGATAGGCAGCAATTTTCTGATTAATAACAGATACATATATTGTATATGAAATATATGGTGTATCTATATTCGTATGTATATGCACATACACTCTTTTACTTTCACATGCACTTGCACACAAGCATGCATACTCACAAGCATGCTTACATGTATACACGCACGCACGCACACGCACACGCACACGCACACGCACACGCACACGCACACGCACACGCACACGCACACGCACTCACACTCACACTCACACTCACACAGACACACACACACACACACACACACACACACACACACACACACACACACACACACACACACACACACACACACACACACACACACACACACTCTCTCTCTCTTTTTTCTCTCTCTCTCTCTCTCTCTCTCTCTCTCTCTCTCTCTCTCTCTCTCTCTCTCTCTCTCTCTCTCTCTCTCTCTCTCTCTCTCTCTCTCGCTCACTCTCTCTCTCTCTCTCTCCCTCTCCCTCTCCCTCTCCCTCTCCCTCTCCCTCTCCCTCTCCCTCTCCCTCTCCCTCTCCCTCTCCCTCTCCCTCTCCCTCTCCCTCTTCCTCTTCCTCTTCCTCTTCCTCTTCCTCTCCCTCTCCCCCTCCCTCCTTATCCTTCTGTCATGTATACACCCATCAATAAACATCCTTTCTTTATGCAGTTATTGTATATAGAAAAAAAGTGTAATTATTGTAATTATTGTTGGAGATTTATGTTTTCTAAAAAAAGAAAGACTAAAACAAAGGCTTGTAGAAAGTAAGGAACTATGAAAAGAGATACCATGGAAAATAGCACTCGTTTATGGTTTTCTTTTACGCAGGTACGAGCATACTCGTTGTTCACAGTATATTGTGTATGTTTTGATCACAAATAGAGGTAGTTCACTATGTTGAAAGGTGTAGTGCTATTTCCTATATTTGATGTTAATTTCTTTTTTGGTAGTACCTGTTTTTGTTGTTTTTGGGTCACAAGTGTAATTGAAAGCGGGGTAATTGTCACATTGGTATGAAATGTTATTTTTGTGTTAATTTTTAGTTTTTATTTAATTTCAAGTTGAATGCCATATGTAAGTACAGAGGTGAAATATATTTTTTGTCTGCCTCTGTGACATTTTTAGAAATGATTTTTTGCATATTCTGAATCACATGTAGTAACTGAATTTGTGTTTTGTTTTCTCATAAGGGTTGTATTTCCATCAGTATGTCATTGGAAATTCCCAAAATAAAGCCTCCAAAAATGTGAATAAAAAAAAGAAAGAAAAAAAATGTAAACAAACATACTGTATTTAGTGTAAAGTATCCCTCCACATTGTAAAAGAGCTTCCAGTTTCTTTCTCACTTAAAAACGAGTAGGTGAAATACACTCATTCTTCAGTCGCATGTAAGAAGGTAAAATAGGCATCTTGCCATTATTGTTCGAGGTGATGATCCTTTTTATTTATTTTATTATTATTTTTTTTTTGCCCTTTCTCAGAATTACTCCCTTTCCTTGTTTCTTTTGCTTTGTTTGCAGCGGGAGCATAAAGGGCTTTATGGGTTCAATGTTATTTGTACTTAAGTTTTCATGTTAGTGAGCCTTGGGAAGAGGTGGTGAGTCTGCTCGTCTTTCTTCCTTTTATTCTCTCACACTCTTTGTTTTTTTTAGATATTTATTGCAAGTGATATTTATGCATTATACAGCGTGATTGTAAAACTTGTAATTTTTGTAATTTTCTATGTACATAGTTTGTAGATATTTAATGAATCTGTACATCATTTGATGTAAATAAAGTGGTAATAGTTACATGTGTCTTTTTAATATTTTTTTTTACTAGAACTTCCTCACTGGTAGTAACTGGCCCCTGTCAGCCTTGTGTATTCATTCATCATTCATTATTGATCAGTATAAAAGTACCTTGATATTCCCTAAAGAAGGATTATTATTTTAGTTTCTCTTAAGTGAATTCAAATAGTGTGATAATTACCATCCAGTTTCTGAGAGCTAATGTTGAATATTCTTACTGGAAGATGTTAATGAAAATCCAAGGCTTATACATTTTCATATATATTATGTATTGATTTTGTGTAATAAAGAAAGAAAAAAAATCTTTCAAAAAGATTACCAGTTCTTGTAAATAAAACACCTTTGTATTATAAGTACATTTTTCAAAAGATTACCTTAGTATTTCAGAAAGTCTATTTGACATTCCTATTATACATAAGAAATGAATTACAGCTTGCAATGTCAGGAAGAGAGCTGCTGAACATTTAAGAAGGAAATATAATTTTCATGTGTCTATAAATATGTATAAATATGTTATATATA
>BOPN01000864.1:278158-280658 GCA_017312705.2 Penaeus japonicus | reverse complement strand
CATCAAAGACCACACCTCAAAGACCTGTATTACTTCCCACAAACAACAAAGACCACACCTCAAAGACCTGTTTCACTTCCCACAAACAACAAAGACCACACCTCAAAGACCTCTATCACTACCCACAAACAACAAAGACCACACCTCAAAGACCTGTATCACTTCCCACAAACAACAAAGACCACACCTCAAAGACCTGTATCACTTCCAACACAAACAACAAAGACCACACCTCAAAGACTCCTATCACTACCCACAAACAACAAAGACCACACCTCAAAGACCTGTATCACTCTAACACAAACAACAAAGACCACACCTCAAAGACCTGTATCACTTCCAACACAAACAACAAAGACCACCCCAAAGACTCATCACTTCCCACAAACAACAAAGACCACACCTCAAAGACCTGTATCACTACCCACAAACAACAAAGACCACACCTCAAAGACCTGTATCACTACCCACAAACAACAAAGACCACACCTCAAAGACCTGTATCACTTCCAACACAAACAACAAAGACCACACCTCAAAGACCTGCATCACTTCCCACACAAACAACAAAGACCACACCTCAAAGACCTGCATCACTTCCCACACAAACAACAAAGACCACACCTCAAAGACCTGTATCACTTCCCACAAACAACAAAGACCACACCTCAAAGACCTGTATCACTACCCACAAACAACAAAGACCACACCTCAAAGACCTGTATCACTTCCCACAAACAACAAAGACCACACCTCAAAGACCTGTATCACTTCCAACACAAACAACAAAGACCACACCTCAAAGACCTGCATCACTTCCCACACAAACAACAAAGACCACACCTCAAAGACCTGTATCACTACCCACAAACAACAAAGACCACACCTCAAAGACCTGTTTCACTTCCAACACAAACAACAAAGACCACACCTCAAAGACCTGTATCACTACCCACAAACAACAAAGACCACACCTCAAAGACCTGTATCACTTCCAACACAAACAACAAAGACCACACCTCAAAGACCTGTATCACTACTCCACAAACAACAAAGACCACACCTCAAAGACCTGTTTCACTTCCAACACAAACAACAAAGACCACACCTCAAAGACCTGTATCACTTCCCACAAACAACAAAGACCACACCTTCAAAGTGGTTTCACTACCCACACAAACAACAAAGACCACACCTCAAAGACCTGTTTCACTACCCACACAAACAACAAAGACCACACCTCAAAGACCTGTATCACTACCCACAAACAACAAAGACCACACCTCAAAGACCTGTATCACTTCCCACAAACAACAAAGACCACACCTCAAAGACCTGTTTCACTTCCAACACAAACAACAAAGACCACACCTCAAAGACCTGTATCACTTCCCACATACAACAAAGACCACACCTCAAAGACCTGTATCACTTCCCACAAACAACAAAGACCACACCTCAAAGACCTGTATCACTTCCCACAAACAACAAAGACCACACCAAAGACTCCAGTACTCACTTCCAACACAAAACAAACAAAAGACCACACCTCAAAGACCTGTATCACTTCCAACACAAACAACAAAGACCACACCTCAAAGACCTGTATCACTACCCACAAACAACAAAGACCACACCTCAAAGACCTGTATCACTTCCAACACAAACAACAAAGACCACACCTCAAAGACTCCATCACTACCCACAAACAACAAAGACCACACCTCAAAGACCTGTTTCACTTCCAACACAAACAACAAAGACCACACCTCAAAGACCTGTATCACTACCCACAAACAACAAAGACCACACCTCAAAGACCTGTATCACTCCCACAACAACAAAGACCACACCCAAGACCAGAATACTCAACACAAACAACAAAGACCACACCTCAAGCACCTGTATCACAACCCACAAACAACAAAAGACCACACCTCAAAGACTCAGAATACAACCCACAAACAACAAAGACCAATTCTCAAAGACCTGTATCACTTCCCTACAAACAACAAGACCACAACTGAAAGACCTGTATCACTTCCCACAAACAACAAAGACCACACCTCAAAGACCTGTATCACTTCCCACAAACAACAAAGACCACAACTGAAAGACCTGTATCACTTCCCACAAACAACAAAGACCACACCTCAAAGACCTGTATCACTCCCCACAAACAACAAAGACCACACCCTCAGCAGCATCACAACCCACAAACAACAAAGACCACACCTCAAAGACCTGTATCACTTCCCACAAACAACAAAGACCACAAACTGAAGACCTGTATCACTTCCCACAAACAACAAAGACCACACCTCAAAGACCTGTATCACTTCCACAAACAAAGACCACACCTCAAAGACCTGTATCACTTCCCACAAACAACAAAGACCACAACTGAAAGACCTGTATCACTTCCCACAAACAACAAAGACCACACCTCAAAGACCTGTATCACTTCCCACAAACAACAAAGACCACAACTGAAAGACCT
>BOPN01000864.1:225658-230658 GCA_017312705.2 Penaeus japonicus | reverse complement strand
GAGGAAATTCCTTTGGTGTTGGAGATAACTAGAGACCCGTGGGCCGTTCGGGTAACTCATTATCACTAGCCAGGCAACGCTCAGCTGATCCATAAGGTTGTGAGTGTCTAGGCTTCTCGTGAACCTTTGAGAGCTTCGTTTAAAGGTGTCTTAGATTTCTATGGCCACCTGAGGAGTGTGAAGCGGTTGAAATGATTAATGTTGTGTTAAGGATAATATTGATTAAGATAGCGTTGCCATGTGTTTCGTTCTCTGACATTTTTCGTTACAATAACACAATAGTTCATAAAATATTTTACATTCTAATGAGTTTGCCTCTATGCTATATACTACCACAACCACAAGGACGCGTTGTTATGTTTAAGGTGAAAAATAAACATACTTTTCCACATGAATTCCTGTGAGCATTCACGTCACTGTACAGACGAGCGGCCGCTTCTTATTCATGTATTCAATCACAATATCCATAGAGTACTTCACAAAGAGGACTTCTCCAAGGGCTATTGATTAACACCACTCAGGAAGTCAGTCACACTTGAAGGGGGCGAGAATGGAAGCAAATGACCGTCGACGTAAATACAAAGCGAAAATAACCCTTCCATACAATCAGCTGATGCAAATGGCCTGATCAGCTGGACAATAACAACTAAATTATGCAAATTGATGGTCTGTCCACGTCTGATTTTGCTTTACTGAAGAATTATTACAGTATAAATTCGTTTGGGTGAACTATCTGAAAAAATGTCGTATATAGATTTAAGGAATCCATCGCAGTCCTGACTATTCACTGATACGCAACAAGTATATTCGTTTGAATGCATCAGTTTGTGCGTATCTGTAAGTGTGCATGCCTTCCTTGCTTCCTTGACTGCAGCTGCTCATGGACATGTGTGTGTGTGTGTGCACGTGTGTGTGTGTGTGTATGTGTGTGTGTGTGTGTGTGCAATTTGCCTATGCTCAGTTGCACCTCCATTTTATGTTGCAAAAGTGAAAACAGATCACGTAACACAAGAACCGTTAGACTCCGTTTATCTGTTATATCAGATGGATCTGTGTCTACACAATTGAAAGCTTTATAGACACTTATAACAATGTTATGTATATAAATATGTGTTTATATGTATATATATGTATACATATAGAAGAAAAAAATATATGTATATATTTGCATACATTCTCCCTCTCTCTATCACACACACACACTACTGAATAAATGTTATTAGGAAATAACGTGTTTACAATCATGACCCCAATTTCTAAAGCCCACATATGTATTTTTATTAATATCTTATTACATAATGTCTAATACAAGTAGATGCCATATGCAAATACTCTATACCGGAATCAGCAACATTGCACTATTCATAAAATGGCTAATATTAATCATCCTACTTTGAGGGTTAGTATCAAAGATCGTTCCCAAAACTATTACTACTATTCCGTCCTTTAACAACCATAAGAGACCATTGTCAAAACTTTTACGACCATTTCTCTTGTTTTTATGTACTGAAAACTATTGTCAAAACTATTGCTACTATTCCGTTTGCTATCAGTTATAAAAGGTCATTGCGAGGACTATAACTATTATTTATTTTGCTTTTAGATGTCAAAAGTTATTGCTAAAGATATAACTACTATTATTTCCCCGTGAGCATTGTCAGGACTATTACTAATATACCGTTATCTGTCAACTATGAAAAAAAAAGTCAAAACTTTTACTATTGCTTTTAACAATCAAAGAAAATCACCAAAAGTATGACTCTCGCATTCGCAAGCACGTGTGTACATTCATGTGCGTCTCCATGTGCGTTCTTAGTCGGAACACATGTTTGCAAACATCCAAACCTTACCTAAAGATAGAATCCTGTGAGGTCATTCCACGAGGAAAATAAGATACAAGAAGAAAAAGAAGAAGAAGAAGAAGAAGAAGTAATACTGAGAAACAGATAAACAGACAAAGAATTAAAAAAAAGAAAAATAGATATAAAAAAGAAACTAAATAAAAACGAAGAAAAAAAATCCAAGATAGAGCATAAGATATACAGCCGTCGGGTTGCACTCGGATCCATTTCCTACCGTCAGTTTCGCGATGATTAATGTACATAAAGGTATTTTGGAAGCGCGATTGGCCAACGGCTCTTTCTCTCTCTCTCTCTCTCTCTCTCTCTCTCTCTCTCTCTCTCTCTCTCTCTCTCTCTCTCTCTCTCTCTCTCTCTCTCTCTCTCTCTCTCTCTCTCTCTCTCTCTCTCTCTCTCTCTCTCTCTCTCTCTCTCTCTCTCTCTCGGTCTCTCTCTCTCTCTCTCTCTCTCTCTCTCTCTCTCTCTCTCTCTCTCTCTCTCTCTCTCTCCTCTCTCTCTCTCTCGCTCTCTCTCTCTCTCTCTCTCTCTCTCTCTCTCTCTCTCTCTCTCTCTCTCTCTCTCTCTCTCTCTCTCTCTCTCTCTCTCTCTCTCGGTCTCTCTCTCTCTCTCTCTCTCTCTCTCTCTCTCTCTCTCTCTCCCTCTCTCTCTCTCTCTCTCTCTCTCTCTCTCCCTCTCCCTCGGTCTATCTTTCTCTCTCACTCTCCCTTGGTCTCTCTCTCTCTATCGGTCTCTCTCTTTCTCTCTCTCTATCTCTCCCTCTCCCTCGGTCTATCTTTCTCTCTCACTCTCCCTTAGTCTCTTTCTTTCTCTCTCTCTCTTCTCTCCCTCTCCCCCTCTCTCTCTCTGCCTCTCCCTCGGTCTCTCTCTCTCTCTCTCTCGGTCTCTCTCTCCCCTCCGGTCTCTCTCTTTCCCTCTCTCTGTCTCTATCTCTCTCTCTCTCTCCCCTCGGTCTCTCTCTCTCTATCTATCTCTCGCTCTCTACCCCCCCCCCCTCTCTCGCTCGGTCTCTCCCTCGCTCTTTATTTCCCACTCTCTCTTTCTCGGTCTCTATCTCTCTCTCTTCCTTGGTCTCTCTCTCTCTTTCTCTCTCTGTCTCTTTCTCTCTCTCTCTCTCTCTCTCTCACACACACACACACTTACGCTCTCTCTCTTTCTCCTCTATTATGTCTCTCTGTATTTCAGTCTCTCTCTCCTCTATTCTGTATATCTCTGTTTTTGTTTCTCAGTTTTTCTCTCTCTCCTCTATTCTTTCTATCTGTTTCTGTCTCTCAATTTTTCTCTTTCTTCTCTATTCTGTCTTTATTTCTCTCTCTCTTTCCCTCTCCTTTCCTCTACCTGTTTGTCTCTGTCTCACAGTCTCTCTCTCTCCTCCATTCTATCTCTGTCTCTCTCTCTCCTCTATTCTGTCTATAACTATCTCTCTTTCTCTCCTATGTTCTGTCTCTCTCTGTTTCAGTCTCTCTCTCCTCTATTCTGTCTATCTTTGTCTCCGTCTTTCTCTGTCTCTCAGTCTCTATCTCTATCCCTTCATCTCTTTCTCCTCATTCTATTTGTCTCTGTCTCTCTATCTCATCCTCCCTCAAGTTTCTCTCTCTCTCTCCCTCTCTATATCTCACTCTCCATTCACCCTCCTCTTTCTCTCTTTTCATCTTCTTCCCCCTACCCCCCCCCCTCTCCCTCCAACCCTCCTCTCTTTCTACTCGTTTCCCCCATCTCTCTCCCCCTCAACCCCCCTTCTCTTCAAAGTTTCCGCTGGCTTCTCGCGGCGCCGCTCCGAGATGTCACAGCGAGACAGTCGTAAGATCTTAATTGTAATCTAATCAAGTGTTCGAAGCTTTGGTGTTAGTGTTCGAGACGCTCCGTTGGCTTCTTGGCTGGAGGGACAGTCTCCCAGGATGAGGGTCAGGGTTCGGTCGAAGGAGGAGGGGGGCTGGGGGGCTGGGGGGTTTGGGGTTGGGGGGTTGGAGGTGGGGTTGCAAGCAATGCATGTGCTGGTCGGTGTCGATATATACTCATGGGCACTTAGATGTGCGCACACAGACATACGCATAAGCATGCACACACACACACACAAATATATATATATATATATATATATATATATATATATGTGTGTGTGTGTGTGTGTGTGTGTGTGTGTGTGTGTGTGTGTGTGCACATGTATATGTATATATGCTTATATATAATATATATATATATATATACATATATACTGCATATATATATATATATATATATATATGTATATTATATATATATATTCATTTATATATTTATATATAAAAATATTTATATATATACATATATATGTATATTCATACATATGTATGCATATATGTACTTATGTATAAATGTATATATAAAATACGTGTGTGTATTCATTTGTTATGGCTGCTTATCAGTCACCTCTTTGATCAAGCTATACATTTCTAGATCCGAATCTATTTCAAAAAAGCATTAGTCATAGTTACTGAGTCACAGAGCTTAGATTAAGGGATAGGATTCCACCAGAATCTGTCCTGAAACCAAAGCCATACAAGTGATCAGTGCCACTTCCGAGCCCTCAGTTTTTCCCTTAATCCTTATCTGACATTTCCTCGTCTATCAAGTGACGTCACCGTCGGGGTCACCCTAGTCCTAAAAGCAAAACATAAAAATATGAAAGGAAGTTTTGTCTTAAAGATGTATTCATTCTTTCCTAAAGAGGCGAAGCTATGATGCCACAACGACCGAATGTTGCGACTGGAAAGTGTGGGAAGAAAGCCATGCCAGATTTCCAACTGATGGGGAGAATGTAAGGCTTCTTTGGAATCTTCACGAAGTTTTTGTTTGTATAACATGGCATCACGTAATCGGAGTCTTGGGCCATCAAGAGGGATACAAAGAGGTATTTTAAGGGGAAGTATAGGTGTCGTTCCTACAGTACTATGTTAACAATTCGAACTATTCCTCAATCATTGTTTCGCGTTAAATAGCGAACGATAAGTTAGCCGTTGCTGTTTCTTCCTCTCACGCATTGAGGTAAACCTAAATGTCTTCGCCCTCCCTCGTCATTTCCGTGATTGTCAGCGCCATATTGGAGTGCCACGGCGAGGGAGAAGCTTCCGAGAGCCGGAGAGTCCCTGTGCATCGAGGCAGAGG
>BOPN01000864.1:208158-218158 GCA_017312705.2 Penaeus japonicus | reverse complement strand
AATTGCTGAGTCCTTATGCCTCGCCCTTGTCTGATAAGCATTCGTCTTCTAACATTTTTCCTGTCAAGTTTCTTTCTTCCTTTTTTCTTCTTCTTTTATTTCTTTCTACTTTTTCTCTCTATCTTCTCGGTTTTAAAGAGAGACAGAGAGGGAAAATAAACAGCGACAGCGACACACACTCACACACACACACACACACACACACACACACACACACACACACACACACACACACACACACACACACACACACACACACACACGCACACACACACACACACAGAGCGAGAGAGAGAGAGAGAGAGAGAGAACTTTACTTATTCATATGTCATATATGTTTTTCTTTTATCTTATGTCGTCCTGATTGCCTTTATATCACTATTTCGTGGTTTTAATGTGAAGTTCCCTCTATTTTGTTTTCCTTTTTAATCAGGTGTGCTTTTAAATGTATTAGTCTTTATATCTATATAATCACTTTAAATCTTAAACTATGTAAGCTCTTATTAGACGAATATGTCTTCAGTTTGTACTGTAATGACCTGACCAAATCGATATTACAATCAAATCAAACCATTTTTCACTCTTCCTCACCCCCTTCTTTTCTCTCTTTCTTCTTCCTCTTCCATTCTCTCACTCCTTCCCCTTCTCCTACATCCTCCCTTTCATCCTCCTCCATTACCCTCCTCTCCCTCTTTTCCCCTTCGTCCTCCTCATCCTCTTCCTCCTCCTCCTCCTCCCCTCCTTCTCTTCCTCCTCCTCCTCCTCCTCCTCTTCCTCCTCCTCCTCTCGCTTCTCATATCCCACCCTCCCTTTCCCTCCCTCTTTCCCCTCACAACTCCACCCTCACCCCAACCCCCTCCCTCGTTCCCCCACCCTTCCCCTCACAACCCCCAGCCCCCCCCCCTCCTTCGCGTCACGTTCCCGGAGATGAAATATTTCTAAGAAGAAGCAGCTTTTTGTGCTCAAGCATCAAGTCTCTCCTTTAGTTTAATATTTGAGAGAGAGAGGGAAAGAGAGAGGGAGAGAGGGAGAGAGAGAGAGAGAGAGAGAGAGAGGGAGAGAGGGAGGGAGAGAAAGGGAGGGAGATCATTACTATTATCATTATCATAATTATTATCATTACCATTGCTACTATTAGAATTATTGTAATAATAATACCAATATCGATTATTATCATGATCATCATTATAATTACTATTGTTGCTGTTATCATTATTACCACTATTATTATATCGCACCATCTTTTTAAATTGCTATTATCTTTTCATTATTTCCATTATTATTATCCTCATCATCACTATAATCATTATTATTGTCAATATTATTATTGTTATTATTGTCATTATTATTATTGTTATTATTATTATTATCATTATTATAATTAATATTATCATTATAATCTTTATCATTATTGTTATTGTTATTATTATTATCATTATCATTATCATTATTATCATTATCATTATCAATATCATTATCATCATCATCATCATCATCATCATCATAATCATCATCATTTTTCATCAATATTGCTATGATTTAAATTATTATCATCCTCACTATTTCTATAATTATTATCATTATTGTTATTATTACTATCATTATTATGGTTGTTGTTATCATTATTACTATTATCATTATTATCACCATTAATATCATCATCAATATCACCTACACCACCATCATTACTATTATTATCATTACCAGTCTTAATATAATCATCCTCATTGTTATTGTTATCATTATCATAATTGTAATTCATATTACAGTTATTATTATTATTATCATTGTAGTGATATTGAAGATAAATATAATTTTCAATTTTGATGTTGATTTGACACTTAAGTATGAATGAAGTTACTCGTTAAATACATTAACTTATACCATTTATTAGAATCTCTCATTATGAAATCATATAGGTCTAAATACGCGGAAATTTCTTTGCCAAATAGGGTTTTCTTAATATTTTTGCTGTGAAATGATGTCACTGAACGTATTTCACTGCACGACTTTTAGATTATTTTTAATAAGACGTAGAAATAAAGTTAATCACTATGGTATTACAGGTTTCACTGTTATGGCTTGTGGACGTTTATATATATATTTTTTTCATTGAATGACGGTTTCATTACTGGATTTTTTTTCACTGTTAGGACTCGCTTTCACTGCAGGACTATTTGACTTTTGAATCGCGTTTTTTATGGATTGTGTGTCACTACAGGATGGTTTTCCGCTGTTAGACTCGCTTTTATTGCATTACTATTGCATTGCAGTGATATTTTCGCTCCATGACCTTGGACTCTTTATATAATTTCACTGCAAGGTTCTTGGGCTCTTTCACTGTAAGATTCTTGCATCCTTTCACCGCTGGTGTTCTGGATTCCTTTGCAACAGGAATTTCTGCAAGATATTTTCAGTGCAGGACTACTAGACTTTTGCACTTTTTTTCACCGGCGGATTTCTTGGACTCCTGGACTTTTTTTTTCACTGCCGGACTCTTTGGACTCTCAGCTTCGTCCCCGCGCCCGCCCCTAACCAGCTGTCATACGAGACTCGCTTTGACCACCTGTTGTGCCCGACCTGTATATGTATATGCATGCCTTCTTAATAATTTCTCTGTCCTTTTGATTAGTATTCCGGCCTTTATGATTCATAATTGTATTCTTTTTTTCTTTGTATGACACCATACTCGCATCCTGGTGTGTGTGTGTATGTGTGTGTGTTTGTGTGTGTGTGTGTGTGTGTGTGTGTGTGTGTGTGTGTACGTGTGTATGTGTGTGTGTGTGGAGGGAGGTTGAGGGAGGGGGTGTGGGGTGAGGGGTATTTATAGTATGTTAGTACATGTGTGTATGTGTGTGTGTATCTTAGTGCGTATGGTATATGTATTTATGTATTTATGTGTGTCTCAATGTGTATAGTATTCGTATGTATGTGTGTTTGCATATTGCATATTTGTATGTCTGTATATGTATGTATATGTGTCTCAGTTAATATGTATGTAATGTATGTATGTGTGTGCCTGCATTGTACATAGTGTCTAAATGCAGTATGTATGTATCTCTATGACATATCTTTATTCGTGTGTGTTGTATATATGTGTATGTGCGAGTGTGTTTATACCTATGTGCACTTGACCCCCAACGAGCTGAGGTCAAGAAATAATAGTCACGTGACCCACGAAGAACGTTCATCCTTTTTGCCTTTGTGTTCAATCACTGTTAATATAAGATGATGTGTGAGGGGGGAAAGGAGAGGAAAGAGAGAGAGAGAGAGAGAGAGAGAGAGAGAGAGAGAGAGAGAGAGAGAGATTGATTTGATTTTGATATGTTTATTCATACTATAGACATTGTATACACATGAATAGGCATAGGAGCCATGCCTAAATGATTAGAGAGAGAGAGAGAGAGAAAGAGAGATAAAGAGATAAAGGGATAAAAGGGATAAAGAGAGAGAAAGAGAGAAAGATAGATAGATAGAGAGAGAGAGAGAGAGAGAGAGAGAGAGAGAGAGAGAGAGAGAGAGAGAGAGAGAGAATACGTAGACCACAGCAGGCACAGTGACATACGTTAAATCTTCGGACGTAGGGCGTACATCTGTTGAATTTTATCGGTACTATTAGGGAGGGACGGAGGGATGATGGTGGGAGGGGAGAGGGAGGGGAGAGGGAGGGGGGAGAGGGGGCTGGAGGAAGGGGGATAAGAGGGGTGGGAGAGGGGGTGGGGTAAGGGGGATAAGAGGGGTGGGAGAGGGGGGAGAGGGGGTGGGGGAGGGGGTGAGTTAGGAGAGAGGAGAGAGAGGAGGAGTGGGGGAGGGGAGGAGGAGGAGAGAGGAGGGGTGGAGGTGTGGGTGAGTTGGGAGAAAGGAGGAGTGGGGGAGGAGGGAGGAGAGATGAGAGATGGGGTGGGAGAGTGAGAGAGAGAAGAGAGAGAAGGGTAAGAGAAAGGATGGAAGGAGAAAAGATTGCGGGAAGAGGAGACACTGGAGGAAGACGTAAAGAGGAGAGTAAAGAAAAGTGGAAGAGAGAGATTAAAAGGAGAATCAAGAGGGAGGAGAGGGAGAATCAAGAGGGAGAATCAAGAGAATCAAGAGGGAGGGAGAGGGAGGAAAGAGGGGGAAGGATGAGGGGGGGGGGGGGGGGGGGAGGGGGGTGCTCATTTACGGGCGGGGAAACTCCTCCGGTCGCGTCCCTGCGGAGTGACGTGATCCCAACGCAACACAAAGAGGTGATAAACTTCTCCGCATATTAGTCTAATTGGTTTTTAATATGCACACTACGAAAGTTCTGAGCGAGATAATTTCTTGTATATATTTTGTCCGGAGTTCGTTTTGATCCTTTGCCTTGTATGGCGCAGATTTCAGCCAATTAGTGAAGCGTGTTTGGTTAAGGATTTGAGTGTGTGTGTGAGGGTGAGGATGGGGGTGGGGGAGAGGGTAAGGATGGGGGTGGGGGTGGGGGTGAGGGTGAGGATGGGGATGGGGGTGGGGGTGAAGGGTGAGTGTGAGGGTGAGGGTGAGGGTGAGGGAAAGGGTGAAGGTGGAGGAGAGGGTGGGGGTGAGGGAGAGGTTGAGGAAGAGGGTGAGGGTGGAGGAGAGGGTAAGGGTGGGGGTGAGGGTGAGGGTGAAAATGAGGGTGGGGTGAGGGAAAGGATGTGGGTGGGGGAGGGAGAGAGAAAGAGAGAGAGAGAGAGAGAGAGAGAGAGAGAGAGAGAGAGAGAGAGAGAGAGGTGTGTGTGGTGTTTGTGTTTGTGTATGTATATGTGCGTATGTATGAGCGTGTGTGTGCATGTATTTGTGTGCGTCTTTGACCAGGCATCGAGTGATGGAGTGCATACCATTAACAGCATAACCATTAGCATTATGTTTATCTGTCTAATGATTAGAATGATAATGATTATAACACAAGTAACAGCGATAGAGATAATGATAACGGAGATAACCATCAGATAATAAACAGTACTGTTGATAGCCACGTTCATTAATAGATGTTATTGTATTCATCATTTTTATCATTTTATTTATTGTCATTATTTTTATAGTATTGTGGACGTCATCATCCGGGATATGTTTTATTATCATCTTATCACTATATAATTAATTGCATATCATTTATATTAGTCGTAGTGATATAAATATCGTCATTATTTATTATATTTATTTCGTCAATTCAATCATAACTGAAATGGTAATTATTGTAATTGGTCGCACTGTTTATGTTACTGTGATTAATGATTAAAAAATGATACAATCCTTTATCAGAATTACTAGCCGTTATTACTATTATTACTTGGAATTACTTGGAATTACGCAAGCAATATCACTATTGCCATCTTGCAACCAACTTTAACGATGCCGTAATAGTGAAAGATAACTAATAACTCAATCCTTACGAATAGCATCACTATCACCATCATCACACCTAGTGGCAGTAGTGAAGAAGAGGAATATCTCTATACCTGTGAACAATTATTATCATTATTATCATCATCGGTGCTATTTAGATCATCACCTTCTTGTTCCTAGTAGCTGTCATACCATTGCTATTGTCATTGCTATTAATATCAGTGGTAGCATCACTCCTAGTAATAAGGTTGCAAGCATTAGTTATATTAGTTATATTTCTACCATAATGACCTAGCCATTATTATCTATACTATCTGTATCATCACCATTTTGATTAAAAAACAATAGTAATAAGGCTATATGTTTCGTTATCATCACTATCACTGCTATTTATATCTTCATTATCATCACCACTGTCACTGCTGTTAATATTCTCACTGTTACCATCACTGATATCATAATCATCACCACTGCTTTTATAACATCCTCGTCACCATCATCACTCCTCACCACTTCAAATTTCACATTCTCTCTTTCTCTTTCTCTCTCCCTTCCTCATTCTTTCTTTCTCTCTCTCTCTCTCTCTCTCTCTCTCTCTCTCTCTCTCTTTCTCTCTTTCTCCCTCCCTTCCTCCCTCCCATCCTCCTTTCCTCCCTTCCTCCCTCCCTCCCTTCCTCCCACCCTCCCTCTCTCCCTCCCTTCCTCTCTCCCTCCCTCCCACCCTCCCACCCTCTCTCCCTCCCACCCACCCATCCCTCTCTCCCATCCTCCTTTCCTCCCTTCCTCCCTCCCACCCTCACTTCCTCCCACCCTTCCTTCCTCCCTCCCTCCCACCCATCCCTCCCTCCCACCCATCCCTCCCATCCTCCCCCCTCCCCCCCCCTCTCCCCCCGGAGTCTGATTAATGGGATTGCAATTGTTTGTGCTGTACGTGCATGATCCATGGCCGTGCAAGGGTCTCTGGATGCTGATTAAGGCGAGGATCGAGAGATGAGGAGAGGGAGGGGGTAGGGGGTGGGGTAGGTCGAGAGGGGTAAGCGCTGTAGTGGGATGTGTGTGTGTGGGGGGGGGGGGGGGGGAGTCGGGGGTGTATTTGTTAGTAGATTTATAAAGGAATAAATGAGTGTTTGTAAATATACATATACACGCATACGCAAACAGACACACCTATGTATTATTGTTATCATTATTATCAATGCTATTGCTATTATCATAATATTGTTATCATGATCATTATTAGCATTATTATCATTACCATCATTATTATCACCGCCATCATAGCACTTATCATCATTCTTCCTTAGTGTTTTGTTAGCATTATTGTCCTCTTTAAACTTAACATAAAAATCATCATCTTTTTATCCCATCACACCATAATGACTCTATCATTTTCATTGCTAATGTTACTGACATGAGAAGAAGCATTGTCTATATCGGTACTTCAGACGACGCTGCGATTTAGATGGATTTCAAGACAAAAAACGAAAGTCCTGCCCCCTCCCCCACCCCCTAGAAAAAGAAATATATATGTGTGTATGTTTACATATATGATAGTAATGTATAAATAAATAGATAAGCAGCAAACTAAAGGCGAGGTTATGAGTGTGGAAATTAAAGGGAAATGAATAACGGAAGAGAGGAGGTTTGCTTGTAACTCAATTTATATCTGAAATATCATTGTAAAGGAAAAGGTATGTTGACTTACATAGTTAATATACAAACACTTCTGGAACCTTATTACGACTGTATGTCCCCACGGCATTATTATAAAAGGGATGTTAGTACGCTATGAAAAAATGGGCAAAGCAAATATGTAGCCTAAACTTACTGATTATATTCCTTATCAACTTAATAAGTTTGTATAGACGTGCTAAGCTATTGCAAAGCACGATTCAGAGAGTCACGGTTTCATTAGTGAGTTGTTGAATCAATATAATATTAGCAGAACTACATACATAGTTTGAAACAATACTATATATATATATATATATATATATATATATATATATATATATATATATTGTCAGCTCGAAGCAGTTCCGCCTGTGCTAACTTTGGCTTCGTCAACGCCAGGCCTTGCTAAATAAGCCCAAAGAAAGTTACGAGCCTATTCACAGCATTAGTGTGTTCGAACAGGTAGTCAACTCGGCTCGTGGCAAGATAGTGCGAATAATATTTAGGACAGGTGTGGCCTCACCGTTACGTTTACTGCTGTATTACGGCCACTTGCGAATTCAGAACTAATTTACACATTAAAAAAACAATTACGCCGGGCTCATATAAAAGGCGATAAAAATTGATTACTGGACTTAGTGCGTCGTATGGTGTTACAGCCTGACTTTTACTTTGCGTCGTAAATTACATGATGGCGGGCATTGAGTCGAACGGGCAGTTACGAAGCACCTCAAGTGACACAGGTTTTGAATCACTTTTTTTTTGTTTTTGTTTCTCTCTCTCTCTCTCTCCCTCCCTCCCTCCCTCTCTCTCTCTCTCTTACTCCGTCTCTCTCTCTCTCTCTCTCCCTCCCTCCCTCTCTCTCCGTCATTCTCTCTCCCTCCCTCCCTCTCTCCCTCTCTCTCTTTCTCCCTCACTCTCTCCCTCCCTCCCTCCCTCTCCCTCCCTCCCTCCCTCTTCCTCTCTCCCTCCCTCTTCCTCCCTCCCTCTCTCCCTCCCTCCCTCCCTCCCTCCCTCCCTCTTCCTCCCTCCCTCCCTCTTCCTCTCTCCCTCTCTTTCCCTCCCTCCCTCTCTTTCCCTCTCCCTCTCTCCCTCTCTCTCTCTGTAAGTTTGATCGAAATAATGAGTAATTCAATACCACGGAAATTACATGTTTACCTTATATGATATGTGTTTGTTATGTGGTATAGAAAAAAAGTATCTCTTATGTTTATGAGGAGCTGATTAGGTATTGTGTCTTCCTCGTATATGATTTCTGATCATGCAATGTTGCCTCCTCTTGCAGATCCTCCTCTGTTGACACTTGGTATCTATAATCTCAAATTATTATTTAAAGTTTTTATTGTATGCTAATGAGGTTTCTGGGAATGTAAGCATATAAAGCATGTATTCAATGTGAGTGTGAATATGCAATATGCGGGCGCTTGTTTGGGGTTGTATGTTTGTGCATATGATTCCGCATCAGGATAGGACTTTTGCTGAACTAAACATGCCTTGGGTTCCATTATGCATTTTAAATGTATGCATATTTTACATACACATATGCGAACACGCGAATGTTTGATACAAACTCGCACGTACATAGATATGTTCACATACGCACACACAAACACACACACACACACACATAGCAACAACAGCAACAAGAACATTCTTACTTCTATCACACACACACACACACACACACACACACACACACACACACACACACGCACACACACACACACAAACACACACACAGCACCACCACCAACATTCTTACATCTATAAAAACACACAAACAAAAACAACAACAAAACCCTTAATACCATAATACGAGTTTCGGAACAAAATCATTCCAGGCAATTAAGTAGAGAGGCATAAGGTATAACTACACTGTTAGATGCCAATGTACTTTTGGTCCTGGTATGATATACCGCCAGATGAGCTAGTATTTCACTGGGGCCTCTTGGTCCTGTCGGTAAACAGGTTCTCTCGTGCAACTGTACGCAACACATTTTGCAATACGTTCCTATACACCGTTTATTTTCCATAGCCTTCTTCTTTATAATGAGAAAGATATTGCGCTCCGAAGCTGTCATCAAATTGCCTTGTTGTGTGACCTTAGTTTGTACGTTTTACTTTGTGAAGGGAGATGGAATTCTGGGCTACAGCTTTTTTTTTTTTTTTTTTTTTTTTTTTTTTTTTTTGCTACGATATCTAGGGTGGCAAGATTATGTCGAATGATTTATTGCAATCTTGCTAGAAATCTCGGCCTGCATTATAAATCGTGCAAAAACGACGTGCATGTAAGGCCATGTACGTGTGTGGGATAATGTTATGCAAGATAATATTTCATGAAAAATGGAAGAAAAACGGGTCAGTTTCTGCGCAACCTGTATGGTCAAGCAGTTGTAGCCATTAGTGGAAAAATTTAAATTGCAGGCCAGAAATTATCGCCCTCCGATTTGTCTTTTATAATCGATACAGAGAATCGGGCTCTGATTACAGACTAAAGAGCACGTCATGTGTGGAGAAGTGTGTCTTCATCACACACCGTGTTATTTCATGTGACTGATGTTTCACGAGCCTGAACCGTGACGTAAGACCTGTCCCCCTCCTCCTCCTCCTCTTCCCCCCGTCTCAAGGGGCCCCCTTCCTCCTAACTCCCCTTTCCAGGTGTTGACAGTAGGATGAGTTATCCCTTGGACCCACCTCCTCACAGCCTCACGACCTTCCACACCTCACCCGTCTGCGGGACCCGTCTCTCGGCCGCCGCCCACACGCACCCACACAGAGACGAAGAAAGTGAAAAATAGCACATTTGCTCGAAATGGATCGTCGACTGTTAGCCTCCTGGCGCGAGACATGACCACGCTGACCTGGGACGTCGACGTGGACCCCTTCGCCAGCGGACCTCCAGCACGGACGCCCCTGTCGAGGTCAAGCACCGACATTTTCCCCGACGACGAAAATGTAAATGACCCTCATTTGGAGGACTTACAGG
>BOPN01000864.1:198158-203158 GCA_017312705.2 Penaeus japonicus | reverse complement strand
TCCGAAAACGTTGCATGATTTTAGAATACCGGTTTCGTAAATACTTGTGCGGTTATTGATATTTTCTTCTTAAAATTAATGATGCAGGGATAATAATTTATATCTTATCTGAATGATAAACATATAAATTTAACTCTATTTCTCAAAAGAAAAGATATATGTCGATATGAATTACGAAAAAATATATATAATTATATCATGCGAATCTCAAAGAATATAAATGCCATTGTAATCGTTTGATTTATTAATTAATTTTTCATCAAAAGTTTAAGCCTACGCAAGGCAACGCTCAGATGTTTGTTTGTTTACATTCAGAACCACCAGTCTAAGCGAACCTGTAATTTAATCCTATTCATCAATTTATACGAATGAAACGTACATATTGATATAAAAAATATCGTCATCAATATGCCTTTCGATCGACCGTTTATCAGGTGAAAGACCTAACCAATTGTGCAATAATTATTCGCGAAAAACGACTATTCATAAGTATTCCTTTCGTCGTGCGTGCCTCGAGGAAGGATGACGTCACGGTTTAATGTCGGATGGTGAGTCTTCTCCTGTGCGTTTATTTGGGTATTTATTATCATGATCATTTTTAATGAACATAATGCTATGTCAGATAAGAGGAAGGTTGTAAGTAATAATATTTGGTTAACAATACACGTGCGCGCGCATACATACTCACACACACACACACACACATGTATATATATATATATATATATATATATATATATATATATATATAGATAGATAGATAGATAGATAGATAGATAGATATATAATATACATATATAACATATATATAACACTGTATATAATATGTAATGTATATTATATATATATATATATATATATGTATATATGTATTTGTTTATATAGATAGATAAATAGATAGATATAGATATAGATATTCATATATATGTATATATATATTTATATATAATATAACATATACATATATATGTACATATATATAGATATACATGAACCATATATATGTATATATATATATATATATATATATATATATATATATATATATATATATATATGTATATATATATATATATATATATATATATATATATATATATATATATATTATTATATATATAATATTATAATAATAATATTATATATATATATATATATATATATATATATATATATATATATATATATATATATATATATATATATATATATATATATATATATAATAAATATATATATATATATATATATATATATATATATATATATATCTATCTATCTATCTATCTATATATCTATCTATCTATCTATCTATCTATCTATCTATCTATCTATCTATCTATCTATCTATCTATCTATCTATATACACATACTTTCATTTCAATGTATTCCAAAATATAAATGCTCACTTTTGCCGTCTTTTCAACTGAAAACAATACATATACAACACCGAAAAGAATACAACAGGAAACCTAATACCCAGTTCTAATAGCAGACAAAAAAAAAAGAAAAAAAAAAAGAAAAAAAAAAGAAAAAAAAGGTAAAAAAAAAATTAAAAAAAAAACATTCACCATAGAAGCCTCTGAACTATGATTAGGAATGAACGTAATTTTATATGTTTTCCTTTACCTCATTCACCTCCCAATACGACCCATGTCAGGAGCGCTCAACCCTTCTTAATTAAGAATCGAACCTATAGGTGTAGCGCAAGGTGTGTGTATAGATAGTGTCAGTCGTTTTACATTTACGAGTATTGGCAGTTAGAAGGTACCGTGTTACTATGCTCTGTCTTCCCTTGAGGCATCTAGGGGAGTTAGGTGTTAGAGTGGAACGGAGGTCAGTTAGGGCTGGGTTATTCATCGTTTCATGGGCTTATTTACTCACTTACTTATTCACTCGGTAGTTTTAGTCTTTAGCTTATAAACTCGAATGCAGACGGACACACACACACTCTCTCTTTCTCTGTTTATCTCCCTCTCTCTCTTTCTTTATCTTTTTTTCCTCTCTCTCTCTCTTTCTCTCTCTCTCTGTCTTTCTCTCTCTCTCTCTCTCTCTCACTCTCTCTCTATCCACCTCCCTCCCATCCTCCCACCCTCCCTCCCTCTCTCCCTCCCCCTCCCTCCCTCCCTCGTCCAAACCCACCGTCGCCATCCAAGCCATGCCCCCCGCACTCAAAAACGCACTCACTCGCAGCTTTTGCCTTTTGTTAACTCCAGCCCACGGTCGGCGGTGGTCAGTGTGCGGGTAACACTGGGGGCTGACTGACTCATGTTGTGTTCCGTGACTTCTGACCTGCCTTAATTGCCTGTTGCATGGCCGGCCCTCTCTCGGGGGGCTGACTGCCTTTCAACTCATTCGGGGACCGTGGGGGGTCGGGGGTGGGGTGGGGAGGGGTAGGAGGTAGGGGTTAGGAATGTGAGAGGGGAGGACTTTTTTTGAGGGGGGAGGGGGGAGGGCTGTCTGTTTGTCGGTTTGTTTGATTCTCTCTTTGTATCTGTGTCTCTTTCTCTCTCTCTGTGTTTCTTTCTCTGTTTCTCTCTCCTCTCCTCTCCTCTACACAAACACACACATACACACACACGCTAAAAACGCACAAACACCCACCCACAGACAGAAAGACAAAACCGCTCACGCCTGGCGTGGGAAGAACCTTGAAAACAAACCACCTTCAGGAACGGAAGTAGTGTGCCCTCAACCCCTTTCCATCCCCCTCCCCCCCCCTCCCCCTCTCCTTTACTCCTTCATCTATCTCAACCTTTACCTAGCTCTCTTTCTCTCTCTCTCTCTCGCTCCCTCTCTCTTTCTCTCACTCTCTCTCTCTCTCTTTCACTCTCTCTCTCTCTCACTTACTCTCTCTTTCTCTCTCTCTCTCTCTCTCTTTCTCTTTCCCTCTCTTTTCCTCCTCTACCCCTCCTCCTCTCTCACCTCTCCACCCCCTTCCCCTCTTCCTCCTCCCCCTCCACCCCCCTCCCATCCTCCAACCTCGCTTAGTGCGTAGTTCGGGCTTGCCCTTTAGTGTGTGTGTAGTGTGAGGGGTTCTGTTTTGTTTGTTTATTAAGTGTGGTTTCCGTTCTTTGTATATTGAAGTGGGGGTGGGAGTGGAGGCCGTTTAACCCCTTCGTTTCTTTTGTTGTATTTGTGATTTTTTTTTTATGTTTTTTTTAATGAATGGGAGGTCTTGTTTTTGTTTTGTCTCTTTAGGAAAATCATGGCGTCCTTTAGATGGCCTTTAGGTATATGCAAACAAACACATTCTCACACACACACATATCAACACACACACACACACAAACGCCGCCCTCTAAACACACACACATCGACACTCACGCCCACACACACACTCGCACATCCACAAACACACATCGACACTCACGCCCTCACACACACTCGCACATCCACAAACACACATCGACACCCACGCCCACACACACACTCGCACATCCACAAACACAGTCTCTTACATACATCCAAAATAAATTCCAAGCCAAGACAAAACATAAACAAACGGAAGGTTGAGTCATCACTTGTGAAACACCTTTTTTGAGGGGAAGTTGACGTGCAGTTATCTTGCAGTTTTTGTGTTGCAATCCTCTCTGCACGCTGGTGTTGCAGGCGAGAGGAATCCTTTTTCTGTTGTTATTTTGAAGAGTATTATCATTATTAATATCTTTTCATTATTATTATTATTATTATCATTATTATTACTATCATTATTATTATTATTATTTTTATTATTATTATCATTGTTATTGTTATTATTATATGATATCATTATTAATATCATCTTTACTATTATTATCATCATCATTATTATCATTACTGCTATTATTGTCATCATTGATATTTGTAATATTCATAAGGGATTTAGGGAACTCAATGAGGAAGTGTTATGTTGAGTGATTGAATGAGTATGAAAGATCGTGAAGGGGAAAAGAAGATGAAGGGAAAGGGAGAACGAGAACGAATTCAAAATTCAGATTCAAAATACTCTCTCCATTAGTGCATAAGAGGGAGAGATAGAGAGAGAAATAGACAGAGAAAGAAAAAGATAAAGAGAAAGAGAGAGAGAGAGAGACAGACAAACAAACACAGAGACAGACACAGAGAGGGAGACGGTGAGTGAGAGAAAACAAGAACAAGAACGAGAGAGAGAGAGACAGAGTGAGAGAGGAAAGTGGCGAAAATCAGGGGGGGGGGGGGGGGGGGGGGGGGGGGGGGGGGGGGGGGGGGGGGGGGCGTTGAAGTCTCCGGATGTGGTGGAGGTGATTCCCCAGCGAGGCCACTTTGGGCTGTCGGGATCACAATCATTGCGTCAAAGTTACATGATGGACGCGGCCACACAAACGGGAACGCAAGTGCAACGTCTATACTGGAACATGTATGCACACACGCAGAGAAAGATATATATATATATATATATATATATATATATATATATATATATATATATATGTAGAGAGAGAGAGAGAGAGAAAGAGAGAGGGAGTGAGAGTAAGAGTGGGTGTGAGTGAATGAGGCACAGGCAGGCGGGCATGCAGGTAGGCAGGCAGGCAGGCAGACAGACAGACAGACAGACAGACAATCAGACAAACAGACAGACAGACAGAAAGAAAGATAGAAGAAGTAAGAAAGAAAGAAAGGAAAAAGGAAATACGCGCAAACACAATAAATAAACACACAGCCCCTCACCAAAATTACAATAGCTTTCCCATGCAGTCAGACCCCACACAGAGAAACCCCAAATCCCTCAATACGCAATACCAATGGCCTGACGAGCCCATACACGAGCTGTTCTACGGACGACAACCTCACACGAGCCACACTAATGCCACAATTCCGGTCTTTGTGCGGCGAGATCGAGTTGAACGGCGCCCTTGTAGCAGGTTGAGGTGCGGGGACGTGGCAGTGCGCTCCTTGGCGGATGTTGAGACGTGTTCAGCTAGAAAGACAGGGGGTGAACGTGTGTTTTTTTATGTATATGTATGTATATATATATATAT
>BOPN01000864.1:190966-193466 GCA_017312705.2 Penaeus japonicus | reverse complement strand
ACCTAAAGAACTCTTTACTCTCGCAGACAAAATACTTCTCTATATATTTTTTTTAGCTCTGTTCTATTCGTAAAGACATCCACCTGGAACAACATAAGTAACTTGAAATGAAAACGATTTACTCGCACGTAAATCGTTAAATGTAAAAAGTGAGTTACTGCAGAAAAAAAATATATATGTATGTATGTATATATATATATATATATATATATATATATATATATATATATATATATGTATGTATGTATATATATCTATCACCTATATGTTTGGTGATACAGTAACCTTATATCGTTCTTTTATGCGCACGCATGTTATTGTAGAACAGCGACAAGTGGGTATTGAACAAAAGGGGCTAAATTATGACAAACTTAGAAAACGCACCATTGATAATGAATAACTTCTCAAGGCGAGTGATGTAACTGACGCAATTTCCACACATTCGCACATGTCATTCTGAAGAAGACATGACATCAAAAGGCGTCGATTACTCTCTTCATTTGCAATAGTATTCATTCCCATTCATGTTTTTTTTTAGTACAGCGGTTCTACGTGTTAGTAAGTGACCATGGCATCACTTGGCTGAAAGTACTTTTTCAAGGACAGGTCAAGGAGAGACGAGTGAACGAGTGAGTGAGTGGGTGACGAAGAGGGAAGCAGATAGAAAGGAAGAGAGAAAGTGAGAGCTAAAGAATGAGAGAGAAGGAGGGGTAAAAGATTGTGAAAGTGAAAGTAAAAGATTGAAAGAGAGAGAGAGAGAGAGTGCTAGAGCGGAAACAATGCAAGGAGAACGAGAACGAAAACGAGAGCGAGGTGGCAAAGAGAGAGAGGAGAGAGAGAGAGAGAGAGAGAGAGAGAGAGAGAGAGAGAGAGAGAGAGAGAATGGGAGAGAGAGATGGAGAAAGAGAGAGAGAGAGAGAGAGGGAGAGATATAGATAGATAGAGAGAGAGAGAGACCAGCGAGCCCCAGCATCCGAGACCAATGAGCCCCAGCATCCGAGCGGCGTCTCCCACTCATAGTCCGAGGCCCCGCGAGTAGCTGGAAGGGCGAACAGTAGCCGCGACGGCCTGTTAGGAACCTCTTAAGTACTATGTAATCATGTGACTTGCGAATCCGTCGTCGACGTCGGACTCGGGGCCGTCAACATGCCCGCTGTCATGGCAAAATATATGGGCGGACGTTAAGGCTGATGTTGCAGGAATCACTGTGAGAAGCATCTGCCATCCTGATGACAGGCATTAGCGGCGCGTGGTAATCTGAATTAACATAAATGTTGCAGGCGTCGTTACTCGCAAGCTGCGTCATCAGGAGCGAAGGCTTGCATCATAGCCATGAGTGCCATCTGTTTTGGCCGTCTCCAGCATCAGCACTTGCAACTGCGGGCGATTACGGCATTATTGCAAGGCACGCTAGCACGCTTATGATAATTTGCAACTATAAAGGATTCATGATAGGTGTTTCAGATGTGAGGATATTTTCTCTTCTCTTTCTCTTTCTCTTTCTTTTTCTTTCTCTTTCTTTCTCTCCCTCCCCCCTTCCTCCTCTCTCTCTCTTTCTCTCACTCATTCTCTTTCTCTCTCTCTCTCTCTCTCTCTCTCTCTCTCTCTCTCTATCTATCTATCTATCTCTCTCTCCCTCTCTCTCTCTCTCTTTTCTTTCCCATTGTCCTCCTTTGTGTCGCATTTCAATTAAGATAAATTATATTCTGCTTATTTGATACCTGGTATGAAAACAGAAATGTACAATATACGGTATATATGTATTGTACATAGATGTGTGTGTGTGTGTGTATGTGTGTGTATGTGTGTGTGTTTGAAACGCACCTCCTTCTGCACCAAATTTTCTATTCTCCATAGACTCTTCGGCACAAAACGCGATATAATCTTGAAGGGTCCAGCGCCCAGCGTGGATGGAAGGCGCGGCTTGGGGGAGGGGAAGGGGGGGAGGGGTTGATGGCTGCTCTTATGCCGATAGAGGTTGCCATGGCGATCGAGTTGATTGCTCCAGTTATGGTGATGTATATGGTAATGTCTTTTGCCATAGAGATGACACAGATAAAAACATGTTCGGTGCCAGTTGCCGTGGTATCTTGATTATACCAGCAGCGGGGAATGTACCGGGCAGCATTCGTCAGTGTCTCGGGACAGATGGCCAGAGGTGAATCATGTACATCTAAATGATCCATTAAGACTGCATTGTAAATCCTGATCCTCGGAGTTATGGCGTAAGCACGAGGGCCTTGTAGTGGGCGCGTGTAGCTCGGCGCCGTCCCGCCCGTGTCATCACTAATCCATTATTCTTCCCTGACACGCTGGCAGATCGTATTCTTAAGCCCTGGAACAAGCAGATGCATTTAATAGTGATACATTATTCTGCCCAGATAAGATGCCGAGCTGCATTCTCCTCGCCCTGTTAGAATGAGCCGAGGCGCGCATGCGTAGATGTCTCCTCGGAATGGCGCGCATTGTTGCCGGCCTGAGTGATGGCTGAAGCTCCGTT
>BOPN01000864.1:120966-123466 GCA_017312705.2 Penaeus japonicus | reverse complement strand
CTCCTCTCCTCTTCCCCTTCTCCCTACTCCTCCCCTCTTCCCCTACCCCGACTCCTCCTCTCTCTCTCCTCTTCTCCTATCCCTACTCCTCCTCTCTCCCCTCTTCCTTTTCCTCTCCTCTCTCCCATCCCCACTCCTCCCCTGTCCCTAAACCTCCCCTCGTCCCCCTATTCTTACTCTTCCCCTTTCCCCATCCCTACTCCTCCTATCTCTACTCATCCCCTCTCCCCCTATCTCTAGTCCTTTCCTACCCCTCCCCCTATCCCTACTTCTCCCCTCCCCTCTCCCTACTCCTCCCGTCTTCCTCCTCTTTCTTTTCCTTTCCTCCCCCCCTCTCCCTAATCCTCCCCTTTCCCCCTACCCCGAATCCTCCCCTCTTCCCCCTATCCCTATTCCTCCCCTCTCCCCCTATCCTTACTCCTCCCCTCTCTCCCATCCCTATTCCTCCCCTCTCCTCCTACCCCTACTCCTCTCTTCTCCCCCCCATCCCAATTCCTCCCCTCTCCCCTTATTCCTACTTCTCTCCTCTTCCCCCTTATCCCTACTCCTCCCCTCTTCCCCCTATCCCTACCCTCCCCCTCTCCTCTCTCCCTACAACCATGTCTGCCTGTATGGACCTCAGTCTGCCTGCCTGACCTGTAGTCATTTTCCTTTTGTCTTTGTGTGCCATGTCTCACGTCTGTACCTTCTGCCAGCCTGCGGCCTGTACTTCATCCGCGCCCTGCTGCCCTTCCTCATGCCCTGCTCCTTGCCGCCCTTCTCCCTATCCCCTGTCTCCCCCCACCTCCTTACAACATCGTCTGCGTGCCATGTTGTCTCTTCTGTCATGAGACTTCGTTTGCATGAGCCTCTTAAATCTGAAGTACCCGTGGTGCTTGCCGCGCGTGGCACTCCGACGGTCCTCGCCCTTATCCCTTTTCTCGTGGCACTTATAGATCAGGCACTCCGCAAGGTCTTCTTGAAAAGTGCTTGCTGCTGAGTTGTCGTTTACCTTTTATCTCTGCGTAAAAAAAGGAAAACAAAAGAAGAAAACTAACACCCTGTTTCTGCGCACCTGGTGCAGCCACCCCCTGTTGGTGTTTTATTGCCCGCAGTGGACTGAGAATGCGCAATGTTTTGAGAGTAAGATTTATGCAGATTCTGATCCTATATTAGCTCATTAGCGATGCGGCGGCCGTATCCCAGCGCGGCGGAGCGCGGGGGAACGCCACGCCGCCGCGGTGGCTCTGGGGACACACGACTTGTCCGACCTGACGTATGGGCCTTGAGTCGAAGCCTCGCTGGCCGCTGCGTCACTCGCGCCTCATGCTTCGTCCAGGTTTTATCCTTGTCCGTTACCTCATCTTCAGTTTTAATCGGGCCTTATCCTCATCTCAAGTTTGATCCGGTCTTTATCCTCGTCTGTTCCCTCAATTCATGGTACCTGTGGCTCGCCCACCCTCCCGTTCTGCGTTCGATACTGGGCTGCGCAATCTATGCCTCCGTTTTATCCATGCTTTAGCCTCGTCCGTCGCCTTCCCCTGTGCGATGCCTCTCTCCTCTCTCGCTTCAGCCAAGTCGCGGGCTTCTTCTGCGCCATCTACTGTTTCATGCATTACGCTTGCTCTTGTGTCAGTGCCTGACGTATGGCCACAATACAGCTTATTGCATAATGTATGTTTCATGATGTGGATTCGTGCTGTGCAACCCCTAACGCTTAGGTGCAGTCAATGCCCACATGCAAAGTTATTTGGCACAATTAATTTATTATTTTTTGTGAAGGGACAACACGTTGAGGCACGTTACTATGCAAGTAGGATTGTTATCTCAAATATAAATTTTGATTCTTAAAGTTCCACGAGACTTCAACATTGCAACGTCAGTACTTTTTTTTTCTTTTTTTTTTTACTCATTCATCTATTCCTCGTGTACTTCGAAAATGGATTCAGTGGACAGAATATATGGACATTTGTGAGAAGGCAATGGACGAGACCGGGCAGTGCCACTTATCATTGGTGATAATGCAATTATCTTTGATTACCCTAGTTTGTTATGATGATTATGTAATATGATCTAGTATTGATTTGTCATCTGTCGGTATTCATAATCGTCAGTTAGCCAGCATTTGATTTATGGTATTCAGATAGTGCCACAGATAATAATGATAATAATATTAATGATGATAATGACGATCATAACAATGATAATGATGATAGTAACTATTGTTACTATTATCATTATCATGATAGTGATGATGATAATAATATCAATTATAATAACAACTATCCTGAAAACGATTATGAAAACAACATTAATAACAGCTATATTAAGATCAATAACATTAATTTCAGTGGTAATCCCTTCCTAATCCCGTTTTCTTTCTCCCCAGGTGAGTCGAAGGCGAGCGGTCGAGTGACAAGAACAGTCGAAAGCGCCCGCCCATCCTACGCCCGTGCTTCTAGTGACTGTACGTACCCATGAAATACGCACAAAAGAATATAAAACACAGTAGTTATTAAGA
>BOPN01000864.1:103466-113466 GCA_017312705.2 Penaeus japonicus | reverse complement strand
GCAATGTGCATTTGTTTAGCCTGGCGCCATTATGGTTCCTCTGGTAGATACAGAGGGAAGGGGGGGGGGGGGGTAGGAGGTCAATTCAACGGGCATGCACTTTAGCTAAAGACATCATTATGTGTTGTTGTTATTGTTGTTTCTGGGAGGCCGTAAAGGGTGTGGTAGTATGTGTCTGACTATTTTGTTACGTACATAAAATTTCACTGGCTATCTGAACACGAGAGAGAGGTGAGGTGGAGGGGGGAGGTATGCCATGAAAGGGGTATAGACAGAGAAATGTTGAGAGATGACATAGTGGTGAATATACATTCCAGAAAGTATGAATTGTGTTTGTGTGTGTGTCTGTGTGTGTGTGTGTGTGTGTGTGTGTGTGTGTGTGTGTGTGTGTGTGTATGTATGTATGTATGTATATATATATATATATATATGTATGTATGTATATGTATATATATGTAAATATATGTGTATGTGTGTGTGTGTGTGTGTGTGTATGTGTGTGTGTGAAGATAGTGAATTAAAAATAGTTGGATAGTAATAAAGAGTGAAATACAGAAAAAAGGTATTTGAATGAGACAGGAAAAGAATTAAGATGATGAATCAGAACCACAGTCGCCCAGGGAGAGAGAGAGAGAGAGAGAGAGAGAGAGAGAGAGAGAGAGAGAGAGAGAGAGAGAAGAGAAGAGAAAACAGGCAGACAAGCGAGAGAGAGAGAAAAAAAGTACATGCAGAAGATCCCTTAATCAGAGCACAGAATCCGAACATCATTAACCTGTTGCCATGAATTCCATTCTATTAAGTCCAACCTATGGCAACAAATGACAGTCGATCCGTTATATCCGAATGACATGTTGACCTTCACCTTAAAAGAATTACCGATGCCAAAAGAACCCCGAAGATACTTAAATGTCTCCCAGCATCTTGTTACACTTGCGCTTCGCAGCACCAGGCATACGTACCTATGTGTAGCGATCATTTGTCATATATGCTCCCCCAGCATTTATAATTTTTCCAAATTTAATGGCACTCCCAGGTTCCTCGGGGTGCTTCATTTGCATGTGGACTTTTCTGAACATTGGGCCGCGTTTTTTATCGTGCTTGCTGAATGTTTAAATCAATGAAATTAACGCGAAGGAAAGTCTCGCAGACGGCGGGGAAAAGGCGGAATTCCAGCTCTTTTAGCCCCTTTTTTCACGGCGTCCCAGACTAAAGAGAGCATTCGCTCCTCGCAAACCCTTAATGTCGCCGAGCCTTTGCAAGTGGCGCGCCCTGGCGTATTATCCTCTTCTCTGAATATTGCGCGATGGCCAAGAATCATTCCACGGAGTCACCCACTGGGCCTGAAAATCGCACAATCATATTAAAATTCTTAGCGGACCCTCCGTCAGCGCCGAGGGGACAAGACCTCCGAACCCCTTGGCCGGATCTATGGCTTGAACTTCGTCGTCCTGAGGGTTTGAGGTCTTCGAATTACTGTGGGTCTTAAGTAGATTTTATTTTATCCAACTTCATTATTGCGAATCACTTTTTTGATTTTTTAAAAAAATAATTGTCTTGGTATTCGGAATTCTCATCGTAGCGAAATAAAGTATGAGGATCATGATACACTTCTCGGACATGTAGGAATGTCAACTTAACGTGCACGACAGTTTAATCCAACCACCGACCGAGAAAAAAAAATCCAACTCATAGAAACAAACCACCGAAGAAAAAAAAAAATAAATAAATAAAAAAAAACACCAGAAAAAAAAACAGACCGACCTTGACTTTTTTTTTTAATCAAAGAAAATCAAAAAATCCCCCCCACGCCGAGAGCAGCCAAACAAACACGAGTCGGAAGCCACGTCCAGCAGCGGAACGCGGGCGCGCCTCGGGCCTGCGCTCAACCGTACTGGACGTGCGGTGGGCCTAATGTACAAAATATGGAAATAAAACAGCATGAGAGTCTACACGACCTGTGCCCTTGGTGGAGCATCGACGTGTACTTCTTGTCGTTGTCGTGGTAGCGCCCAGTCGTCGTTGGGGCAGTCGTTCTCCGTCGCAGTCGTGATTTCAGAAAATTAGATGATCTCGAAACGACACCGGTGTCTCGGGTTTGTGGTAGTCGCAGTTATGGTAGTTATGGTGTGATAATGGCGGTGTGGTACCTATGGCCACATCATCACCCCCTCCCTCCCCTCCCTCCCCTCCCCCCACTACCTCAACACAGCCAATGATCTTTTTTTTCCACGTACAATGTCAGTAAAAATGCACCAAGAACACATTAAATGTCTTCTTTAGAATATTGAAGTTGAAAAGTAATTGCTATTTAAGGGCTAAAATGAGATGATTAGCGAATAATGGGAATGATGATTATAGAGTTGATAATCATCACTGTAATATATTATGGTAATTATCATTATTACATAAATGACGGTGATAATGATATTAATAATAATGATGATAATAATGATTATTACCATTATTGTTATAGTTGTTACTATTATCATTATCATTGTTGTTGTATTTATAGCTATTATCCATATCCTTATCATCACTATTAGATTACTACTCCTACCACTATTTTCATTGTTATCATTCAGTTATTGTTATCATTATTATTAGCATTATCATTATCATCATTATTGTTACTGTGGTTGTTCTTATTATTGTATATATATATATATATATTTTTTTTTTTTTTGGGGGGGTCATTATTATAATTTTTGTAGTTCTTTTCATTATAATTGCTGTTGTTATTATTGTTATTATTATTATTATTATTATTATTATTATTGTTATTATTATTATTATTTATATTAATTATTATTATTGTCCTTACTCTTGATATTATTACTATATTATTATTATTAGCATCATCATTATTAATGTTTTTATGATCATTATTATTATCCTTATTAACATCATCATCCTTATCATCAACATTGTCACTATTATCATTATTACAGTAATGATTATTCTTATCATTATCACGATTTCTGTAATTATTATCATTATCATCAATATTATTTTTGTTAGTATGTATTATCTATTTCATTATCATTGTCATTATCATTTCAATATCTATTTTCTGTTCTAAGTTGTTTTATATTTGTTGTCATTATATCATATCATCATTACTATCCTTATCATTAAGAGCGACAAAAGTGCTAGGTATTTTGTTGTCTACATAAAAATAGTAATAATAATAAATAAATAAATAAATATATATATATATATATATATATATATATATATATATATATATATATATATATTTATATATATGTGTGTGTGTGTGTGTGTGTTTGTGTGTGTGTGGACGGCAATATGACATAGATATTATATCATGTCATTTCTGATTTTTTAAACTATTATATCATCATGGACATTTTTTTCTTTATTTTTACTGGACATCATTCTCAAAATATAAAGTAAACCAGCATACAAACCTCAAAATCATCCCCCCCCCCTCCCCCACCCCCCACACCAAATAATATATCAGCTAAATAACATTATTATTGAACAGGAAGCTTTCTCTCGCACCGAACTAGACCTATCCAAAAACCTAACCAAAAAAAAACACAACCCTTGACCGAAGTATTACGTCATCGCGAAACGTTGACAAGCCCGCGTAATGGATGATCCTCATTGGTCACCGAGAGGGTTGGTCGATGGCGCTGATAGGCTGAGCGGGGACAGTAGATTCACGGTGATTGGCTATCATCCCCCCTACCCCCACCCAGGAAGGGGACCCACCTGTCAGGTACCGTACCGAGAGCAGTGAGAGAAAGAGTGAGTAAGAGAGAGAGAGGGAGAGAGAGAGAGATTGGATGATCAGTGAACTCCCGCACACCTTGGCGGTCGGAGGGCGAGAGAAAGAGAGAGCGAAGGAGGAGGGACAGAGTGATTTGGACCCACGTGTGTGTGTGTTTCTTTTTTTTCTGTTATTGTGATTGTCTGAAGGATTATTTTTTTCTGGAAGGACTGTGCGAAGTCGACTGTGTGGAGATTTATATCTATATATATATTTTTTTTGAACTGCAGTTTGGTGGTTCAAGTGCATTTATATTTTGAGAAGAAACGGCAGATATTTCGTTTTCTTGGTGAGTATCCATGATGTTTTTTGTTATTTTTTCATGCTTTAATACTTTTGTTGTTATTTCACGATATGCCTTTCTGCTGTCAATTCATAATGTGTAGAATGTTGCCCTAATCCAGCCAGTGACAATTCTGCCAGTAAAGACAATTATTTCTTGATACAGAAAATATGAAGTATTAGTCTTAGCTAAACAACTCGCTTAAATTTTCTTCTGAAATACCGTGCGTGTCATTGTAATTTTCAAGTCTAATTACTGTCTCGTAAAATTAATTACGCTTCTCCGATGACTTAATTAATGACACGATGGAATAATGTTTACAAATCACTTCTTAAAATGTCAATAAACGCAGCGTATAAAGTCACGTGTCCAATGCACGCCTCGCCCATCACTCCTCTACCGAAGCATTGCACTTGCAGACATTGCAGCAGCGGTGACGGATGCCAACAACCGTTAAATTGATTCCCGATCGACTCGTTCGATAACCGCTATCGCTTCACTAATGACTTCGTTTAGGGATAAGAAAAAAAAGTAAAAGAAACACAATAATTGGCTAATCTTTGGCGACGCGGTAAATTATTGCACCCAAACACTTGGCGCTTTGACATCCCGCGGCACCGTGTTGCCCTCCGATGTTCTGTGCAATTATGGCGGTGATGTTGACAAGTGTCCTGATTGCTATCAATGCCGCTCCTCAGTGTCGTTAGCTGGAAAATCGTGTTGGGGAGGAGGGGGAGGGGGGAGGGGGAGTGCTTGAGGGGAGAGATATGGGTAGATAAATTGAGAGAGAAAGAGAAGGGGAGAGGTGGATGTGGGACTTTGTGTGTGTGTGTTGGTGTGCGAGTGTGTGTGTGTGTTTTGATTGTGTGTGTGCGAGTGTTTGTGTGTGTGTGTGCGTTGGTGTGAGTGTGCATTTGTCTTAGTATATGCATTTAAGAGCAAAAGTTCGTAATACGAACTTTGTTTTGATATACCATTCAAATAAGAAAAAAAATTAATCACTTATGTTCATCTACTTTCAATGCGAATTATTAACTTGTATGTGTAGACCTATTACGATAAAAAGAGAACCAAGTAATACTGATTTAGACCAAGTTTTAAAAAAATAGAAATTTGAATAACCAAAAAAGGAAATAACAACCATCTTCATTTCAACCCAATTTATTAATGTTAATATTTTTCTCTAATATTATTAGTCTCTTACCTTCACGATGTTTTTGTGGTCATCCTCTCACCATAGAATAACACGAATACAGTGCATAGAATCTTCCCACGCCTTTAAGACAAGTGGTATCCGAAGAGAAAGAAAAATAAAGAAAAACACAAATGCTGAATAACGAAGAAGACACAAGAAAATAGACAAGGACGATGAAGATAAAATAAAAAAGTGCGCGTTACGGGAAAGCGTTAGTTAAGGGCTTATCGCCCCCCCCCCCTCCTCCCTTTGAATACGAACCCGGACGAGTGTGTGGGAACGCGGGAAAACATCTTGGAAGGGTGAGAGAGGGAGGTTAAGAAGGGAGGGAAGAGGACGAGTGAGGAGAGGAGGGAGGCTAAGATGGAGGGGAGGGAAGGAGAGAAGAAACTGAAAAGGAAGGGAGGGATGGAGGAAGGAGACTGAGAAGGAAGGGAGGGATGGAGGGGGTAGGTTTAGAGGGGCGGGACGAGGTGGAGGGAGACCAAGAAGGGAGGGAAGGAGGGGAGGGAGTCGTGGAAAAATGATGAAGAGGAAGGAAAGAGAGGTAGACAGGTTAAGAAGGAAGGGTTGATAGGAATGAAGGGGAAGCCTGAGGAAGAGGTGGAGGTAGGAGGGAGGGAGACTTAAGAAGGAAGGAAGGAAGGGTAGATAGGAGGGAAGAGAGGAAGAGGTGGAGGATGGGGCGAGGGAGACTTAAGAAGGAAGGGAGGGAGAAGGATGAGGAGGAAGGGAAAAGAGGGAGACAGAAGGGAGGAAGGAAGGGTAGATAGGAGGGAAGAGAGGAAGAGGTGGAGGAAGGGGCGAGGGAGACTTAAGAAGGAAGGGAGGGAGAAGGATGAGGAGGCTAAGAAGGAAAGGCAGACACTAAGACGAAAGGGAGGGAAGGCAGAAGGAGGCTGAGTAAGGACTAGAACTAAGAAGTTGAAAGGGAATAAGGGAGGAGACTGGAGAAAGAAGACAAGGGAGGGAAGGAGGGAAGTTGAATTAGGGAGGGATGAGACTGAGAAGAATGGGAAGGGAGGAAGGGAGGGAAGCTGACTAGGAAATGAAGGAAAGAGAAGGAGGAAGTGGGAAAAAGGAGAGGGTGCGAAGGGGAGAACACTTGAGATAGGAGGGGAGAGAGAGGGAATTTATATTTTCTGTATTTGGTATTATCTTCATTTTTTGTTTTCTTTTCTGCTGTTTCAGTCCTACTGTTGTGACTTTTCTTATTATTGGTTACTGTTTCTATCACTTTTAGTTCTAGACTTATTTGTGTTACTACAACTGTTTTTGTTATTGCTATTATCACCATCAGCATTATCATCACTAAAAGCAACAGCATTGTTATTGTTATTGTTGTTATTTCGATTATTGCAGATACAGATATTTTTATTTTTATTCGCTATCGCCTCAAAATCCTCCTCCCTTTCCTCCTCCACCACCTCCACCTCCTCCTCCTTCTCCACAAAATTGCAATGTATTTTCTTCCCCCCCTCCCCCCTCCCTTCCTGCTTGACCACGAGAGTCGCAAAGGCATTGCTATTGAGAAAGATACGGCGTTTGTACTCTGGAAGTGTCGAAAACGTGTGTCTATCATGTCTTTGGGTCGAGCTGCGATTACCTGTCGATGCCTGTTCTCCATCTATCTACCTGTCTTTATCTATCTATCTATCTATCTCATCTCTCTGCTTGTCTATATCCATATATTTATCTCCCTCATCTCGCTCTCTTTCTCTTTCTTTCTCTATCTCTCTCTATCTCTTTTTCCCATCTCTCTCTCTCTCTCTCTCTCTCTCTCTTTCTCTCTCTCTCTCTCTTTATCATTCTTTATCACTCTTTCTCTCTTTCTGTTTTACTCACCTCCGCTAAATATTGATAACGGTCCAAATTACACTAATAACAATCCTTGCCATTAACACCATAAGCCAAGATAACATATGTTTTAAACTAGGGATGCGGGATGAGGCCTAGGATTGAAGGATAACGCGTAGGATAAGCCCAAGGATACATCGGCAGGATAGAATGACGAGGTAGCAGGACAGGCCAAGAATATAAGAAAAGAATAAGGGTTAATGAAGAGAATAGGGAAGGAGTGGGGATAGGCCTATGGTGAGGAGAAGGGAAAGGGTGGTAGTGTTTGACAGAGAGAGAGAGAGAGAGAGATATGAGGGGGGGGATGGGTTCGGGTAGGGTGGAGGGGGGAAGGGGTGGACGGGACTAGCGGACGGGGTAAGAGGAGGAGGAGGAGGAGGAGGCGTGGTAGGCCTACACGGAGGTCGGGGAGGGAGAGAGTTGGAGGCAGCCAGGGTGGGGGGGGGGGGGGCGAGGGACAATGTGCGTGTGCCGAGGAGGAGGAGGAGGAGAAGAAGAAAGAGAAGGAGGAGGAGGAGGAAAGTCCCAGGAAGGTCGAAGGAGGGATCAGATTTGCGTTATGAATGTGACAGGATAAAATAAAAGGTTTATACATTCCGGCCGCGAGAGGCTTCCTAGAGCGGTAAGTTCAGTTTACGAGGCAGAAGGAGGTAGGGGCTTCCTGAGCTTGCCACGCCTACCTGGCCGACGCGACGCCCTGGCAGGATCAAGGATCAAAAGGAGGTGGAAGGGGGGGTAGGGGGAGAGAGACGTGAAGGAAGTCCTTCGCTCTTCCTTTGGAGTCCTGAAGGATCACTCGAGTCCTTATTTAGGGTTTGCATTCGTAAGGACTATCTTGGGGTAGAGATATGCGGGGTTTTATCCACGTGTTTAGGTGTTTTCCTTAACTGTGATTTTTTTTTAGGTGAGTTCAAGACTGTATTTATTACCACAGGAAGACCTTACGTAATATATCATTATGTATTATTGAATTATGAGTCGTATATGGTTAATGAGTATAAATAGAATGAAGAGGGAAACACACGTGGAGGGGGGCAACCAAGGGATGCTGTGTCTGCGTTACCAGTGATCTCAATTAAGATGGGATCGTTCTCTGAATAGGGATGCTTTTACATCATCTCTTTTCAGGCGTCACTTACGAATAGATTATCCTATCTAGAATGCATACACACATAGATACGCACACAGATACATACACGTATATGAACCATACACACATAGACAGGAACGCACCCAGATACATACATGCACACACACACACACACACACACACACACACACACACACACACACACACACACACACACACACACACACGTGCGCACATTCGCTAATGATGGGTGCAGCTGTTGTTTCAGGCAAAGGTAAACTCCATCAGATGCCATGACACGTCGATGATGACAAGGCGATGGTCTGTCATGGCTTGCTAGAGATTTTTTTTTTATAGAAAAGATTAGATTCTTGAAAAATAAAAGGTGAGAGGGAGAGAAAAAGCAAGAGAGTGAGAGAAGAGAATGATTGAGGGAATGAGAACGAGGGAGAGAGAAAAGAGAGTGATTGAGTCAATGAGAGAGAGAAAGAGAGAGAGAGAGAGAGAGAGAGAGGTCGCCGCCGCGTCGTGGAAGGCGAATGACGAAGAGTTTGTTGTCGTCCATCAAAGTGCCATTAGCGTAAGGGGTGTGTGTGTGGGGGGGGGGGTAAGAAGGGGCTGGCTTGACGACGGCGAAGCGACCAGGCCGATGGAACCATTAGCGAACCACCCGAGGCTTGTTACCCCTGTAATGGTATGGCTCTTGGGAGAGGGTGAAGGGGTGGGGGGGAAGGGATGGGGTGGGGGAGGGTGAAGAGGGATGGATGTATGGTGCCTCTCTCGTTAGTTGGTTAGTTGGTTTGTGGTGACGATGATTTGGCCTTTATGTTGACCTCCCCCCTGTGATGATGCTGAGGATAATGATGACACTGCGATGGTTATCAGCTTTCGTGTCAGGATGGTGGGAGATGCGATCAGCTGATGCCCAGCTGTTCTTAAGAATGTCAAGAAGCCACAGAAAATTATTTAAGGAGGGATATTACCGCAATTAACCTTATCCATTTCATCTCAGCCTTATCATCCATTAATTAATAATGATAAGTATCTTAGATTTCGTGAAAGATAATGATGATAGCAATAAGGACGCTACAGCCTACGTGGGAATGTTATTTCCTTACGGTTTGTCCAGACTGTGTATCATTATATTTACGTATTACAATATTCATTCATTGTTATCATCAGTATATTTACCTATTTCGTTATTTAGTCATTGTTATTGTAATTATTATGAAGAACGACAATAGCATACAGATTTCCGTAATATTACTAGTGTTGTGTCTTTTTGTTGCATATCATTACATCTACCAATATCGTTATCTAATGATTTATATTGTCATTATTATTGAGATTAGCAGCAGTGTTGACATTTCTATATCACTATTGCCTTTTTTACCCAAAATCCTTACCGTAGGCTTGCAATATCAAAAGCAGAGTGTATGAACACCGCATGCGTTTCCATGCAATGTTCCCTCCGTTACCCACACTACGGAACGTCAAAGGATACCACCAGAGTGAGCCTACAAACAGACCAATAGTGATCGCTCCATCGGAGATAATACCCGTCGTCGGTCCATTGCCTCGACCGGCGCTGATTGGCTCCGCGTATTGTTCGGACCGACACGAAACACGAAAGGTAGTCAACTCGCCCATTACGCTCGCAATTATCCCATTAGCTGCGTTATGATTCGCGTAAACACATCACCGGGGGTAAATGATTGAGATCCCCTCCCCCCCACCCTCCCCAGGGGCGTTACGCTTTCCAAATCATGATGGATGGAG
>BOPN01000864.1:90966-93466 GCA_017312705.2 Penaeus japonicus | reverse complement strand
TTTGTCGCGAGTCTCCCGTTTGTGATGTCTTTTTTTTCTTACTCTTCTTCTTTGTCTTCTTTTTTCCTTCTGCTTCTTTTTCTTCTTTTTCTTCTTCATCTTCTTCTTTTTTGTTTTGTTTTATTTTCTTTATCTTCGTTTTCTTTTTTATGTTTTATTTGTTTTTTGTTTTTTTTATTATGATTATTTTCAAAATTTTATTGTTATTTCTCGTTCTTTTTTTCTTGTATCTATTCTTTCTTTGTTTATCGTATTTTTCAATGCATTTCCCTGTTTCGTATTTATCGTTTTCCTTTTTTCATTTTTCTTTTTTTTCTCTTTTTCGTTTATTTTTCATCTTTTGTTTATCAGTTTTTAATACATTTTTTTCATCTTTCTCCTCTCCCTCCTCCTCCTCCTCCCCCTCCCCCTCCCCCCTTCTCCTCCTTCCCTCCCTCCCTTCTATATCCTCCTCCCCCTCTTCTATCTTGGTCCTCCTTCTCTTCCATCTTTCTCTCCTCCTCCCCCTCTCCCCCCCTCCCCTCCCCCTCCCCCCCTCCCTATCGCCCCTCCCCCTCCCTCGGCCGCTCGTTGGGGCTGTTAGAAAAGATTAGGTTGTATCTTGCGAAGGTTAAAAAATGGTTCGAGTAAAGATTAGAATCTCAAATCTTCTCAAAACCGCCGAGCCGCGTTGATGTCTCCGAGGAGTTGCGGCCGCGCTCTCGCTCACTTGCTCTCTCGCTCACTTGCTCTTTCTCTTTCTCTCTCTTTTTCTGTCTTTCTTTCTTTCTCTTTCTCTTTCTTTCTTTCTTTCTCTTTCTCTTTCTTTCTCTCTCTTTTTCTTTCTCTTTCTCTTTCTTTCTCTCTCTCTATTTCTCTCTCTCTCTCTCTCTCTCTCTCTCTCTCTCTATTTCTTTCTCTCTCTCTCTCTTTCTCCTTCTGTTTCTCCTTCTCTCTCTCTCTATATTTCTTTCTCTCTCTCTCTCTTTCTCCTTCTGTTTCTCCCTCTCTTTCTCTTTCTCCCTCTCTCTCTCTCCTTCCCCCCTTCACTCCCTCCCTTCTTCCTTCCCTCCCTCCCCCTTCACTCCCTCCCTCCCTCCCTTTCTCCCTCCCTCCCCCTTCACTCCCTCCCTCTCCCTCTCCCTCTCCCTCTCTCACTCGAGATCTCCCGAGCGAGCATCTCTTAGCGTGGGAATGGACGTAGCTACATACCTGCCAGCACTTGCCTCGCGTATCTTTTTTGTATCTTTTTTTCAAGTCGGTGGTGTGTTTCGGGATTTCCATTCGCCTTTTTTTTTCTTTTTTTCTTTCTTTCTTCCTTTTTTATACACAGTACTTACCGGATGGTCCCTTACCGCGTCATACACCTTTTGTCTGATGTGTCTGCCTGTCAATCTGTCTCGCCGGTGGACAGCTATGTCACACCCGAAGCGCTGACCTGGTTGACCTGGTAAGGATGCACGTACGTACATACGCATACGCATACATATACATACTAATATTCATACTCATACTCATACATATAAACATACACATAAATATAAACATACACATACATACAAACCTATGCATACATGCAAAAATACATACATACATGCATACACATATGCATACATACACACACCCATACATTCATACATACACACCCATGCATACATGCAAAAATACATACATACATACATGCATGTGTACATACAAACACACACACACACACATTGTGTATATATTGATATGTAGATATATGTATATATATATATATATATATATATATATATATATATATATATATATATACATATACACAGACATAGACATAGACATAGACATAGACATTTACATATATAGAGAGTGAGTAAGTAAGTGAGTGAATGAATGAGTGAGAGAGAAACAGATAGACGGACATACACATATACTCAGCTGCACCCCCACCCTCACACACACACACACAAACACACACACACACACACACACACACACAAACACCCCCCCCCCACACATACACATACACACATGCAAACACACAAACAAACAAACCCCCATCCCCCCCACAAACCCCCCCCTCTCCCCCACAAACACCCCCGCCCCCCACCCCCACGCAATAAAATCCACGCATCCACCTTGTAAATTCTCCACTTCCTGGCGGTGGGCGCGATAAGCCAAGCGCTCGGACGACCCTCGCAGATCATAAGACTCACCCCCCCCCCCCCCGGGCCATTATACTCTGTCCCGCTGTACAACAAGGCTAAACGGAACCAAGCCTTGCTCTTCGAACTCGCGTGTAGTCGCTCCGGTGAAGGAATATTTCGGTTGGTGCGCTGAGAGGCGGAAGGCTTGTGGGTGCTTGTGAGATGAGGATGCTGGCGGAGATAGGTCGTTTGAGCTTGTGATTAGACCTGTCGATCCCACTGCTTTGTTTCTCTGTCTCTCTTTCTTTCTTTATCTTTTGTTCTCTCTCTTTCTTTCTTTCTTTCTCTCTCTCTTTCTTTCTCTCATTCGTTCTCTCTCTTTCTCTCTCCCTTTC
>BOPN01000864.1:73466-75966 GCA_017312705.2 Penaeus japonicus | reverse complement strand
TTTCAAGCCTTGTCTCAATACAAGCGTTTTCCACGCGGCATATCTCTTTGTGTCTCAGCGTATGCATAATGGCTTCGTCTCGATCATAAAGCATCCCTCGCGACACGTCCGCCTCGCAGCCCTCGGACGAGCCTCGACGATCGATACATCATTAATACAAATTAATCATTCTTTATCTCCGCGGAGCTCTGCCATTTGTAGAATAATTATTTGTTACAGTGGCTGAGGGGCGGCGAGGCGTGTGCATCGTTAATGACCGTGATACTGCCAGTGTACACCTCGCTAAGAGTTTAATTACAAGTATGACTCATGTATAATGCAGGCGAGAGGATGGGGGGGAGAGGGGGGGAGAGGGGGTGGTGTTGGTGGTGGAGGAGGAGGAGAGGGAGGTGGTGGTGAAAGTGAAGGAGGGGCAGGTGGAGGAAGAGGAGGTGGCGGTGGAGGAGGAGGAGGAGGAGGTGGTGGAGAAGAAGGTGATGGAGATGGAAGAGGTGGCGGTGGAGGAGGAGAAGGAGGTGGGGATGGAAGAGGTGGTTGAGGAAGTAGCAGATGAGGAGGAGGTGGGGGATGGAAGAGGTGGTGGAGGAAGTAGCAGATGAGGAGGAGGTGGAGGAGAAAAGCAGCGACCCCGCTACGACTTTCCGAAATAAATGTTGGACGAAAGTCGTTGTGTAATTTTATCGTTAGCCCCTGACACCGCTCTGTCGGCGCGGCGGCCGTGACGGGGGAGTTAAAGACCCGTTTATCAGGAGGAGGCGGGTGTCTCGCGTTTGTGCATGTCTTTGTTGACGTTTTGTGTTTGTGTGTGTGGGTTGAAATGCGTGGGCGGCTCATGGGGCGACAGTATTCACGAAAGATTTGTCAATCATGTAGGCGGCCTTAACATCACAAGGAATTCATTCGATCTTGTTAGTGTCCGCACTCGGAGAGAAGCGCATGGCCGCGCTGTATTTATATACAACATGGCCTAGAATAAATGCATTTTCAAACGCCATCGAGAGAGAAGGGAAAAAACCCAGCGCATGTCCAAGACACCGAGCGACGCATGCGGCCCTGCGCCCCTCGGCCGCCAACGCAACTCGTATTGGACCATATATGCGGCCCGGTCGCGTCCCGCCGGATATTTACTGGATATTTACGAGCTTAGTACTACCTACGCGTTATTAGCTGCTCTTCTTTTCTCGCTTATTATGTTACCCCCTTTTCTCCCTTTTTTTCTCTTTTTTTTTCCTTTTTTGTCTCGTTGGTTCGAGTGGACTTTTCAAAGACTGGTTGTTACGGATGTTGAGAATTATCGTGTGGAATCCAACCTGTGGGAGGGGGAGGGGGGGGGGGGGTTGTACGCGGCCACTGCATTCGTGAAGGTGCGGTGTGTGTGTGTGTGTATGTGTGTGTGTGTGTGTGTGTGTGTGTGTGTGAAAAGGGCATTTGAGCCTTAGTTGAGGCTCCATTTCTCATCACGATGATTAATAGAGGCTGTCATGCCGAGCCTTTGTTAGAGAATATGAGTTTGGCGGAGGAGGAGGAGGAGGAGGAGGTGGTGGAGGTGGTCAGGTGGCGGAGGGAAATCGACCGCAATCAGAACCGTTTGTTTACTTTCTTTTCAAAAGGAGAGGGATCGGCGCTTAAAATTTCGAGGGAGCACAAAAAAAATACAACAACAACAAAAACTAGCATCCGGCATGGAATTAAAGAAGAAGAAGAAGAAAAAAAAACACTCCGACTTAAATTCCTCCATGACTAAAGTTTAAAAAACCCAGAAGAGAAGAAGAAGAAGAAGAAGAAGAAGAAAAATCTCCAAAGCACAACCTCTTCTGATAGTTTTCCTCGTAGAGCGCCAGCGAGTGCTCTGGAAGTCCATTTTGTTTTTTGTGCGAGACCTCTGACTGCCAGTGCTCCAGAAGGGTGTCAAGTCGGTTGTCATTTCGCTGAGGGATTACGAGGGTGGAGTTGGGTGGAGTGGTGGAGTTGGGTGGGGAGTGGTAGGAGGTAGTGGTGGTTGGCGGTGATGCTGGTTGGTGGTGAAGGGAGTTGTGGTAGGAATGTGAGGAAAGTGAAGTGATGTTTAAAGCGGTCGAATAGCTTTTTCGGAACAAGAGAGCGTAAATAAAGTCCAAACGAATTGAAATAAAAAAAGAAACAAAAAAAGAATTCCGTCGGCTCTGCAGCAAACAGGAGAAAATAAACAGGAAAAGAAAATACAAAGAAAAAAAAAGAAATACAAAAAAAGACGAGATAGCGTAGATGTATGTCGCGGCAGCTTGGCTAACCCAACCCGTCCCACAACCACCTATTCAAATTTCGTGCCATTGTGCCATTGTCACCCCTTACATTGTCACCCTCGCACACCTCCCACCCCACGACACCTCCCCTTCCTCCCATCGTCCCCCCCATCCCCCCTCCTCCCCCTCTAGCTCACCCCCGGCCATGTTTGGGTGAAGTATGCCGGAGCGGAGATGGGCTGGGGTGAGAGGAGGCTGTCGAGGTTCTGCTGTGATTG